>OX451215.1:211506816-211530287 GCA_949628195.1 Phasia obesa | reverse complement strand
AAAAACTACGGGATGGATTTTAACAAAATTTTGTGAGGAGGTACCTTAATATCCTGGTTTCAATATAGTATTTTTCTCTCCCCAAAAATATCTTATTTCCAAGGGAAAGTGGAGAAAAAGCTGCGAGAAATATTTTGCAACAGATGGCGCTGTTTTAAAATAATGAGTAACACATTCCCTGTCTTTTACAAAGCTTAACAATAATTTTTAGATTTTTAGAATTTTATTCAAGGATAAAGTAAATACGTAAGATACTTAAAACTTGTTATGGATTATTTTCAAAGAAAATTCGAACGAAATATTGTCAGGACACTCACAACGTGTGTTGGAACATCTGGTACAAAATAAGTGAACAGAATAATTTCTGACTATAAGATAAGATTTGTTGTTGGGGCACATAAGCCAGGTACCAAAATGCTAATGCAGGTCAAAGAGAAACTTATATCGAGAAGCTGAAAAAACAATAATTTTCGAAAACAATATTTTTATTTTGAGGTTTATTTTTTAATATGCACTTTTTTCTACAACTAATCGTGGATGCTGTGATTGTGAACTTAATGTTCTTATACCAGTTCAGCCAAAGCCTAACTACATGTTTAGCGTTGGTATTATGCCATCAAGCGATTTTCGCGCAAGGGTCCTTAATATTAATAGACTTTTCTCACAATATTTCAAATTAAATGACTTAATTTACATGTTTTAAAGTCAACAAAGTTATATTAATAATGGAAACGATTTTTTTAATTATTAAAAATATTTATAAAATATTTAAAATAGCCAAGTTCAGAATATATCTGATATTTTTTCCGATCGTAGGAGACTTTATCCAGGGTCTGATGCTGTAGTAATATCACGACTTATTTTATCTAGTAAGTCATGGAATCACCAAATTGCCCTCCCAGATTGTTAAAGTCTGACATGTTTCCCAAATATATGAAGGGAAACATTGATAACTTCTTATTCTCTGACATTTAAATAAGTAAATTAAATCAATAAATTAATTGTCTTAAATATTAAGAAATAATATCTAAACCTGTTCAATATATGCAACATTCTTTCTTTAAATAAGGGTACGTAAATGAAATTCTGGAAATTGAGAACCTCTAGTTGTTGCTGTTAACTAATTACATTCAGCTACTCTGCACCAACTTAAAAAATGTCCTAAAAATATCCGCAATGATCACTAACTTTTAAATTATTTCCAAAAATAATATCCAAATCTATACATATAATAAAAGAGTTACTCATTTCCTGTCTATCTGTCTTTCTGTATGTGTTTACATCACGTAAAAAGTACTGGATGGATTTTAACAAAATTTTGCAAGAAGATACCTTAGCATCCTGATTCCAATATAGGATACTCTTTTGCGTCTCATTTCCAAAAGAAAGTGGAGAGAAATCAGTGAAGGCACATAATCTCCAATTTAAAGATACTGAAATTTCCGGTTTAAAAGTGGGATATTTTAAACACGGTTTCGCAACAGATGGCGCTGTTTTAAAATACATAATGACAAAATATGAATTACTTACTGCCAAATAGCCAGTTGAATAAAATTTGTTTTTGATTTATATTTTTACTTTGTGGAATTACATTGTTAATTAAAAAATTTCAACACCTTTTACAGAGCTTTACAATAATATTAAGAAGTTTTGTATTTTAAATAATTCTTAGAATTTTATCCAGGGTGGTTGTTTTTATATAAAGTAAATACGTATACATGAAGCACTATAAGAGTCTTAAAATTTGGTGTGGATTACTTTCAAAGCAAAATCGAACAAAATATTGGCAACGTGTGTGGGCACACCTTGTGCTAAATAAGAGCTAAGTAACAATTATAAGGTGCAGTGAATAATAAAAGACTGCATATCTGTCATAAAAAACAAAAACCAATAATAACAGCAAAAAAAAAACAAATTTTTAAATTTATGAATCCTTCTTAAACGAGTAAACTTGATAAAAAAAATTAGATAAACTTTTGGCCATCTAAAAAACTATAGCTTAATACTAATACTTTGTCACTTAACCTACAATCTTGTACCATTAGTTTAAGAATACAAACATGAAAAAAACAAAGTTTCTATTAAGGCAAAATATATTGTGCAATTAAAACACCCTTCGGTATTTGAAACATATTTAAATTTATTGTTAATTTATTAAGGTCACATGTTTTTTCTTTCATCGACATGCTACAGACTGAACTTTGTTAACAATTTCTTTGCTTTTTCTTCTCCTGACACCCTTCTGGACATTCTCTGCTTCTGCAATTTCTAATGCCAATTTTTTACTTTATTTCTTGGTTTCCATTACAGTTGTTACTGTTTCTGTTATAGTTGTTTTAGTTTTTCTTATTTCTCTTCCTTGGCTTTATCAATATTCCATACATAATATTTTTCCTGTTGTTTACCCAGTGCGATACTAACCATAAAATAAAGTTTTCATAACAAAATACGAATTTATAGTTTTTGTTTAGAAACTTTAGGAAAAACAAACTAAAATGAAGTCTTAAGGCCCATGGTGCATGCAGCAACCAACTTTAACAATATTAGTAATAATGGCAACAACAAGTTGTATACAATACGAGCATTTTTGCATTAAAGGTATTAGTTTAGTTCGAGTGGTGGTCTTTGTTGTTGAAGTTTTTGTTTACAAAGAAGACAAGACCAGCTACAATAGCTTTTACTTCCGTTTTTAAGAAAAATACTTGAAAAAATTGTTCATCGTTATTATGGCAGTATTTTTTATGTAACAACATTTCCTCTAAAAAAAACTAACTTTTGTCTTCTTAAGTTTTAATTTTGTTTTCTCTGTTGCTACTTAGATGTGTTTTATTGCTTTGTAAGAATAAGCAAATTAGGCACTTTTAAGAGAGTGTGTTTAGATGTTTTTACAAACACAAATATAAATAAATGCATAAAAACCCCTTAATGTGTGAACTCAACTCAGTTGTATTGAAAAAATCAGTCAAGTGCGAGTTAGTCTCACACACTTAGGATTCCGTACATGTTTAGTATGCCTTTAAAAATTCAAGTTGTTAATCTTTTCATGTGACCCATCCTTTATTTTTAAATCAAAGTCATATTCACTATTGGAACACAGTTTAAATTTTAGGAATTGTTGTTATAACGGCCATGGTAATACACTTTCTATAAAAATATCAGGCCTACGGTATTGCGGTTCAAAAAATAAGGTAATATACGTAAAAAACATGTCACTGATGGATCACCCTTTAGTAATTAGTAATTGTTAAAGCGGCCGAAGTACAACATCTTTTGTAAACAATTCAAAAGTCTACCTATTACGATTCAAAAAATAACGCTATTAACATACAAATCATATCTCTGTCGGAACACCCTTTAATTTTGTTATATGCTATAGCGGTCATGGCAATTCTCTTTCTATGAATATATCAAGAGTTTACCTATTACGATTAAAAAAATAAGTTACTATACGTGAAAAACATGTCATTGTCGGAACACCCTTTAATTTTTAGTAATTGTCATATCGGCCGTGGCAACATATCTCCTGTACAAAATTTTAAGAATCTATCTATTACGGTTCAAGAAATAAGGCGTTATACCTGAGAATCACGTCACTGTCGGAACACCCTTTAATTTTAATTATTATTTAAAGTTTCCATAGTAATAAACCTCCTGTAAAAACTTCAAGAGTCTACTTATTATCGTTCAAAACTTAGGCCATATACACGCATAGCACGTCACTCTCGGAACACCCTTTAATTTTAAGGTTTAATTTTATATACTTGTTTAGAAAGCGAACATAGTGTTAATTACTGTCTGCAAATTTTAAGTGGTTGCCTCCTATACCCCAAGAAATAAATACATAAAGGCAAATAACATCTTACTTTCGGAACACCCTATGAGTTTTAGTATTCGTTGCTATAGTGGCCACAGTTATACACCTTCTGTGAAAATTTCAAGAGTCTACCTATTACGGTTCCCGAGATAAAAGGCTCTGACAGACGGACAGACGGACAGACATTGTAGCGAAAACAATAAGGTTCGTTTTTACCCTTTGGGTACGGAACCCTAATAAAATTTGTCTTTGTTGCTCTAATATAGTTGTACAAATGTCGATGTTGCTGTTGAATTTTTGTTTGTGTTATTTATATTCTTTTTTATGCATTTTTTTAAATCATAATTATAACCTTCGTAGTTTGCATTATTTTATTTGTAGTAACCGACAAAACTTATGTCTCCCCTTATCATTAGTTTAATCCTAAGAGCAAATAAAAATTACTTAAAACAAAACTTTCTAGTTCCACAGTAAAACACGACTGGGTTCCGACGATTGTAGGTTATGTGCAGCAACTTTGTAGAAAACGTTATTTTGTTCTTTTTTTTTAATAAAAAAAAGAAAGAGAATTTATCACATAATATTGATTGATGTGAGTAAGTTTTTGTTTTGTCAGTCATAATTAATAACATCAAGTGAATTTTAAAATTTCTGCATAATTATTTTCTTATATATTAAATTAATTTTCTCAGAAAATCTCCTTTGCCTAATTTCTTAACCATTTTTGTAATTTAATCTTTACAGCTCTTTGTATTTTAATTTGACCTTTCTTTTTGGTGTTTAGATATGTGTGTTTCTTAAGTTGAAAGTAAATGTATGTGTTTATACTGAAATAAGTTGAAAATTGTTTGCCTGTTTTGATGTGTTGGCGTTATTTCACTTTCAACGACTGGATGGTGGTTGTTGGTTGGAAGGCTTTTTTCACTAGAACTAATTTGGCTTCTTCAAGCAGGGAATGCCACAAATATTTGGTTTCTAAAGAAAAACTTTGCCGCTTTGCTTTTAATATCAAACGGACAGACGGACGGACAAACATGTAAAACAGATACTGGCAGCTAAAAAAGAAGAAAAACAAACTAATATGGAATTCTAAAAAAAAAAACAAAACAGCCACCAAGTAATTTAAAAGAATTTCATTGTTTTTTATCTTGTTTAAGAAAACATTTTCTACACGCAAAGAAAAAACATGGTTGAGGTAACCATAATCTAAGAACAACATGTTATGGTTGAATTATATGGTTATATATAAAAATAATATTGTTGTCGTTGGAACATAAAAATAACATTGTAAAATATAACCATAGTTATGTTTATAATATAAACATACTATAATATAATTTGAAACATGTAAATGGTTATATGTGACAACGTATGAATATATTTATAAATAAAAAAAAGAAATACACGAATATTTCCATTTAGACTTACATACATACATATTTTGATGTTTTCTGCTTACCTTTTTCTGTGTTTGATATAATAAATTTAAAACTATCATTTATAATAAAAAAACAAATTTATTTGTTGACACCATTTATGTATTTAATGTTTTTACGGTTTTAGATGAACCGATAGCTTACACACATATTTCTGAACTGAAAAAATGTCAAAACCAAAATATGTATTTTTAAAACCAAACATTAATTGTTTATTTTTAGTCAAACTTAACATACTATGTTTAATAATAATATATTATGGTTATAATTTTTAAATATTAAAAATAATTTGGTTGTGGTTTGAATTTTAATATGTTTCAAATCAACCATGTTGCTTTTTTGGTGCGTATAACCATTGAATGATTAACTGTTAACAAAAAACTTGTTTATCGTGACCAAAGTATTGTTATAAATAACTATAATTTGTTCACAGCAAACATCTATTGTTACAGAGAACATAGTGTGGTTGCCGTGACCATACAATAACCATGTTTTTTCTTTGCGTGTAGGTTCCATGCTGCATGACAAACCAAAACTTTGCAAATTTCGTTCTTATTATTTTGTTTTACCATTTTTGGTTGTTTTGGTGTTTCTTTTGAGTTTCGTAACAGATTCAGTTTTACTTCCAGTTTGTTTTTAATTTTTTTTTTTTGTGCAGAAAATATAAAAGTATTTGAGTGTATTTTTATACACAAAATATAATTCATTTGTATTATAACTGTGTTTATATTTAACTTTATAACACACACTTCCCAGTAGTTCACTAGACCAGCAGTGGAATTATCATTTCAATAGCGAAAAGAAAACATAATTGCGTACTGCAGTTATGTGACTGAAACACATGGTGTTTTTAAAACAGGGTAATCGATTTCTGATATTCATTACCTATCGTAAGTCATTTTATTATATTTTGGGCTAGTCTGAAAACACAGTTAACAAAAAAAAAAAAAATAAATACGGGCCTCTGACGATTGGTTCTGGTAGAGGAGTCCAAAAAATATACGTATGTCGGCGTTTTGAAAGATCTCATACGGATTTTATTTTAGAGGCGATTACAGTTTCCCAGGTGTGGCCTGTTATTACAGCATTTTGGTATATAAATCTATCAACTTTGTTGAAAATATTATGGCAAATATTTTTGTAGAACATGTAAACCCTCTAACTCCTTGGCATAAGCGCATTTTGTTGTTTTATTCTAACAAATCGTAAAAAACACCCAGAAAAAGAGAGTCAATCTTGAATTTGATTGGTTTTTGGTGTATCTGTTATTTTTCGGATTTTGATGTTCTTTAAAATTCTATGGACAACATTTTTGTAGAACATTTTATCCCCTTCCCCTTTTTTTTGGGTTGTTTGTACGATTTGTTAAAAAAAAGCCACAAAATATTTTTCATAACATTTTCTTCAAAGTTGCTGAACATACCGTTCACCTTAGATGTAAAGAAAACATAAACTTTAAACGCCTCAAAAATAAAATTCCGATGTGATCTTTCAAAACGCCGACACACGTATATTTGTTTGTCACCTCTACCAGAATTAATTGTCGGAACCCCGTAATTTTAGAAAAAGTTTGAAATTGTTGTACAATGAAATTAGTAAACCAAGCACTCCATACCTAAATAATTAATATTATTGAGGAAGCGGAGAATACTAATATAATTAAATTTTATTTTGTGTAGAATTTGATCTTTCCTTTATTACTTTACATTTATATTTAGTTTTAGCAATTACACATTGACTTTTGTGATTTTAAATCACTCAACTACCGTTGTAAAATCCATTACGGGGTTCATAGATCAAAAGTGTGAGCCTGTATTATTCCACTCCTCGTTTGTTGATCTTAAGCTCCTCTAGGTAGAAACTTCTTTATTGCTTTTTTGTTTGAACGAACTATCGGGTCTTATTTATTTGCTTCAGTCTGTGCCTATGAATCAAGAGTTTACTTTTTGCTTTAAAAGTATTTTATATTTTTTTCTTATTTGTTTTATGCAAATTTCCGTCTTGAGAGTTAAAAAAAAGTATAGAAATAGAAATGTTTGCTTACGACACATGCACTCATACTTTTGTTCTTATAGTTTATTTCTTTTAAAAGTTGAGCATATAGCATGTATCTGACTTAAGTGTATTTATTTTCTTAGCAATTCCGTTTGCAGTGTTTGCAAGCCTTCACTTCCATATACTCGTATGTTAATTTAAAATAAATATTTGATTGCAGCTTTTATCGATAAATGAAATTTTGTAAATTTATGTTGCGTTTTCTTTTATGTAAATCTTGGTGTTCCATTTATGAAATTAAAGTGGGATTTTTACGGTTTCTAAAAAATATTTAATTTAAATTCAACGTAGATTAGTAATAATAATAGTTTAGTTTCTCCTATCTGCCGTTTTATGGCATATTTATTGAAATAGTTTGAAGCAAAAGTATGATGGTTTCCATACTTCCTTCTGTCATCAGCTTGTCAGGACAGATTTCTCCAAATCTAAGCGCCATACCGAAATTAATTTAAACTGTTAAATTGGTTTTTGTTTGAAATTGTTTCACCCTTTATATAACGATTGAAAAACCCAGTTGAGAAATTGTTCTACTTTTTAAGCCTTCTGCAATGTTAGATCTGTGGCAATAAGGAAAAAGTGCTTAAGTCTGATTTTTAAGTTTTGTAGGAGAGCAATTTTAAACTTTAAAAGAGACATTGTCATTGCTTAAATATGCGAGAACCCTAAAAACAGTTGGGTTTGTATCTGTGTATCCAAATCATGGACGGATTTTTGCGAGAAAGAGTGGTATATCTCAACCGCGTTTGATAAGAGATGAGGATGATGTTGATGCAATTTTATATGAAGCCAGTACAAATAAACCGAGGGTGCGAAGGTCTATGAACAAAAATGCTGTAGCTGTAGCAGATTTGGTTAGCACTGATGATGAAGGGCAAGTTGATTTCATGTCACCTGTTAACAAATAATATATAACAAAAAAGCATCTTTTTTATTTATTTTTTTTCCTTTTAATGATTCAAAATCAGTATTTTAAAACTATTAATTCTTTTGAAACCTATTTAGAATCTATTAATTATAAGTATTTAAATATTTCGGCGCTTAATAAATTTAATAAATTCAAAACGTTTCTTACAAATTTACCAAGATTGCCCGATATTCTAGCGATACAAGAGACTTGGTTTGAGGATAAATGTACTGATATGTATAAAATTCCCCATTATAATAGCATTCATTGTTGCAGAGGTGACGGGTATGGTGGTACTTCAATATATATAGCTAATAAATTTGATTTTACCGTGGGTTGTTGTGAGAGTGTCAACTATGTTGATTTGATTCAAGTACGGCTGAATAATATCAAAGTAAATGGGAAGCAATTAGAGTTCATGGCGTATTATAGGTCCCAAAAATGTAAGGTTGATGACTTTTTGAACATATTAGAAAATAAATTATTAAGTTTTGCTAATAATCCATCGATTGTCGTGGGAGATTCAAATATTGATTTAATTGAAGGTGTACCGGAAGACCTAACAAATTTATTTCATTGTTTTAGTTTAAATAATTGCCATTCACTAGTTACAAGGCCACAAAGCGGTACATGTATTGATCATGTTTTTAGTAACCTAGCCAATCAAATTGCTATTGACTCAGTTGAGTGCAGTCTAACTGACCATAATCTTATTTGTTGTAAATTAAGGTTTGAAATTGAAGAACAGAACTATTTTGAAATTTTAAAAATTACCTGTGATTATGCTAAGGTAAAAAACTAACTTGAACAAAATCTTTTAAGCATTAGCAACTCACAATACCCATCAGATGCGACTGATTGCTTGTTAAAAGTGATAAATGATGCTATTTTGAGGTACTCAAGTCAATCTATAGAAAATAAATGTAAAAAACAAGAAATTTCCCCATGGATAAATAAAAACTTGTGGTCTTTGATTGAATTAAAGAAGAAGCTGTTGAAAAAGAGGAGAAATAATTTGCCTGATGCAGTTATTAATGAAAGCTTAAAGAGAATCAGCAAGGTTATAAGAAAAGCAACAAGAGTGTCAATAAATGAGTATTATGAGGATAATATTTTGAGTTGTGGTGGCGATTTGAAGAAATGTTGGCGATTTTTAAATGAAGTAACCGGACGTAAGCAGATTAAAACAATAAATATTACAGATGTAAATGGAATAAGTGTTGAAGATAATGCAATTAAATCTACGCTTTTAAATGATTATTTTACTAATTCTGTAGACTCGCTAAGAGAAAGTATTGAAAAATATCCTAATGATAGTTGTAACTCATTGAGATCTTTAAATCAGCATAATAAACGTTTTTCATTAAAAGCTGTTACATCAAGTGATATAGAAAACATTATAATGAATTTAAAAAAATCAAACAGTACTGGTAATGATAATATTTCGTCAAAACTGCTAATATACTGTTGTACAGTATTGTCACCACATTTAGCTAGAATTTTCAATGGCATGATTAGAACATCTATTTATCCAGAAGCTCTTAAAGAGTTATACCTATACCGAAAGATACACACGTTAATACGGTGGATAAATACCGACCTATAGCGTTACTTTCTATTATAGATAAAGTATTTGAAAAAATAATTCACTCCCAGTTGAGAGATTTTCTAGATAAAGAATCATTACTATACAAAAATCAATTTGGATTTGTTCAGGGCAGTGGTACCGACGAGGCAGTTGTCAGTGTTGTCAACACTGTTTGTGATGGTCTAGATAAAGGCTATAGTGGAGTTGCTGGTATATTTTATGATTTCAGTAAAGCGTTTGACCTGGTAGATTACAAAATTTTGATTGAAAAACTTCAATATTACGGCGTTGTCGGAGCGGAACTTAAACTGATCGAGAGTTTTTTAACAAGCAGAAAACAATATGTTGATATTCTTGGACACAAGAGTTCAATTGCTTCTGTGAAGTGCGGTGTGCCGCAGGGTAGTGTCTTACGACCTCTTTTCTTTTATGTTGTATATTAATGATATCAATAATATTTGACTTGTTGGTAAAATTGTTATGTTTGCCGATGATGTATCGATTTTTTATCTTTATAAATATGATTTGGTACTTAAAACGCAAATGGAACGTGATTCATCTTTATTATTTGAATTTGCGAGACTGAATCGACTTGTACTAAATGCAGAAAAGACAAAATTGTTACGTTTTCGACCTCATTCTCAAGTTATAAATAATAATTTTTCTATCTTCGTCAACGGGAAGATAGTAAACGAAGAACATGAAATGAAATACTTGGGTGTTATTTTGAAAAGTAGTTTGTCATGGGATGCTCATATGGGATATATAAAGACTAAAGTTGCTTCAGCCTCCGGGATGCTTTTTAAATTGAAGAGAAAATTAAACACAAGAACTAAAATGCTAATTTATCAATCTATTATACACAGCCGTCTTGAGTACCTTGCAATTATTTATTCATATAAAAATAGTAACGAACTAAAATCATTGCAGTCAGTTCAAAATAAAGCCTTAAAATGTGTTTTTAATCTAACTCTTAGACACAGTACTATATCACTGTTTAATGATTATTGTAAAAATATCTTACCAATACATGGTTTGTACGAAAAACAGCTTTTGTTTTACGTATATACATCTATTAACAACATTGGTCATCGATCAGTGAAACTCACTATTAACCAAAGTCGATTTAACACAAGAAATGCTGGTAATCTTAGAATGGCACGATGCAGATTGGAGACAACCAAGCAAAGAATAGAATATTCGGGTAGTTTAATTTACAATAATTTTCCAGATCATTTGAAAATGTGTAATCGATTATCAGTCTTTAAGAAAAACGTGAAAGATTATCTTTTGGAACGAATAGAAATGCTTCTTGAATAATTTTAGTTTTCTTTTTATAAAAGATGTAAAATGTAAATAAAATTTATATAACATTTATAAAACGTATTGTTACAGAATTTTAAGATAAAATAATTTTTGTCAACTCGTCTCACTAAGCCATTTTTGGCGCGAGACATTTTGTTATACTGAATTATATTGTAAATAAATAAACTTAAAAAAAAAAAAAAATAAATTTTTTAAAAAAATAACTTATCTTTAAAATTTACCTATGGGAGTCAAACGTATGATTTGGAGAAATATTTTATATCTACCAAAAGTACTCAGGCGTTGCAATTAATAAGTTGTGTAAAAAGTTTTTATGATTTCCAAAAATAGCTTGTAGTTTCTTAAGCTTTTTTCCAAATGCGATTCGACATTGAAAAAAGATAAGCAGAAAGTTATTTTGCTATAACTTCCTGAAAAATTTTACAAAATAATTGAAAATTTGCACATGGGTACTTTGAAATACGGAGATTTCAAAGGTGCCAGTAACTTAATTTTTGGTTAAGTCGACTTAAGCACTTATTCCTTATTGCCACAGAGATATGTATTTTTTATTAATATACCTAAGTACTTATTAACCTTTCATCAGTTAGCATTGTTTTAAATTCTTAGCTCTCCCTATATGATTTTAAAGGCAATTTGATTATCTTCCTATTTAATAATTTTCTTCTTCCTATTTATTCCTTCTGCTATATTCATTTAAGTTTAGTATAGTCTCTTAAATTGGCTATTAATAGACATTTTTCCTATTTTCTCTTACATTATTATAATAACTATGAAAGAGATCTGGTACAGCGTACAAAAACGCCAGCAATTAAAAAGTAGTTAAGCTTAACACTATCCTGTCGTGCAAAGCATTCCGCAATATATTGCAATCCAAAATCAGAGACAGCAGCCGCCTCCCCAGCGGTAGTACAAGAAGATTTATGCCAACAGCTTACATTAATTATATATTCAATACAAGTTTTGCATTAAAAAAAATTATGAACAAATAAGGGACCATTGATTATGAAATCGTATCATTTCACCACAAAAACAGCAGTTCGTTACTAGAATTTTAAAGCCACAAACTGTATCTAACGTAGAAAGCACAAGTTGCTGGGGTCTGATTGTGGAAATTCTTACATTGCTTAAAAAATGCTTGCAGTTAGCGATTTGGTCATTGGATGCATACATACATACATACATACATACATACATACATACATACATACATACATACATACATACATACATACATACATACATACATACATACATACATACATACATACATACATACATACATACATACATACATACATACATACATACATACATACATTCATGGTGACCTAAAAATGTAAAGTAAACACCCGAGAACACATGTGTGACACACAACAAAACAAAAAGCACTGAAACCAAATAAAAAGAAGAAATACAAAACGAGTTTGAAAAAAGTTTAAAAGCATGCAAGAGCGAACATGTGTTTGTGGATTTTACAGGTAATAAATAGGTCGAGCAAAATTCCAACACCGGTTAGGTTGCAGAATGTGGTTGTGCCTTAATGATGTAGAAGTTTGTTAAATAAATCGGAGACTTACGAAAAAGTTAAATTATATTTGTTTGACTTTATTTACAATCCATAGAAATTGTTAAAATACATTTATAAATGTTTTAGTACTTATTCCGGTACTGTTGCGTATGTGGAATATTTATGTGGATTAATGACAAATTAAAATTAAGTATACGCTGTGTACAACGGTAATTTACTACATATTTTATTAAATTGGATAGGCAGGCAGGCAGTAGATTATGAATACATGCGTATATTTAAAAGTAATTTGAAGACACCCGTTTGTTTTTTAACTAAGTAGTGTTTTGCAATCAATATAATAAAAACCAATTAATGAATACATAAGCAAAAGTAAAACGAAGACAATCTAAACCATAAAGAAATAATCCACTAACTCTAACTAAAAACGGGGAAACCTGTACTACTAATGGGTAACAAAACTAAAAATCCCCAAATATACTATGGCTTTATGCTAGAAATGCTCACAAAATTTTCAAATAACTTTATTTCACTTTAAATTAATTCTGAATCAACACTGAATGAATTTATTAATGATGTATAAAAAATGGTTCCAGACTTTGGCCGAAATTCGCACACAGATGTATCACCTTAAGATGCCAATGATTATGCTAATTTCAATTACTTTTTTCAAGACAGTTATTTTATAATGGCAAAACTTTAATCAGGAATGATATTAACACTTCGTAGATAGTGTTGCCTTTACAAGAATCTATATGCTGAAGATTTTAAATGCAAATAATAATATAAAATTTGATAGAGGACAACCCGTACAAAGCTTAAAGAGCTATAATAAAGGTATATTGTTAGAATTCAAAATGGTATACATCTCTAAAATTTATTTATACTTATGTAATGATAGTTACAAGTAGTGAAAGGTTTTCCATACTCACGGTTGCTGATACTCAACTCACAATAAGCTAAAAGAATAAAAAAAAAAACTGACCATTCAAAAGGATATACCGATATACTAACAGCATACATTTAGCCATTGGTGACAAAGCTTTACATCGAAAAAAATCTTTGATTTGGTTTCTAATTTGGCTACAGGGATATGATTACTGACTCGTACCAAAATTGAATGTCCTTAATTTGGAGAATCTGTAGTTTCAACAATATTAAACCCTACCTTGACCTCCAAGATCGTATGATTTAACGCCGCTAATTATATTTTGTGTCGCTTTGACCATACCTATAAGCCACAAACACTTGATGTACTATATATATTAATTCCTGTTGTTCCTATAAGGAGCATAGGACCGTAACTAGTTCGTTTCATTTGGATATGTTGGATGCAATGGCTTTAGTTTTTATCCTCTATGAACTTTCGTCCATTCCACATCGTTCTGTCAGGTTCCATGTATGAGCAGGTCGTCCTATATGCCTACTTCCCTGTCGAATCCATTCGATTGCGTACTTGGGATTGCCGTTATCATATTTACGAAGTGTGAGACCTAACCACTTCTAATTGCGTTTACATACGAGTATTTCTGTTTGTATTGGAATTTGATGAGTATTTCCCAAAGACGATAGTTGGAGATAGTATTTATACAATATATTTTAAGAAGCCTGCGAAGGTAATTGTTTTACACTCATATAGTAGGACTGACTTTATGTTGGAGTTAAAGAATTTGAGCTTCTTTCTTTGAAAAACTTGAAATACGTTCATTTTAAATAGTCTATCTTCAAGGCCCCACAAAATTCCATTTTTTTATTGTTTTATAAAACAATATTAAAGAGAAGTGGCGAGAGCACACATCCTTTGCTGACTTCCATACTGATGTTTATCTTAGTAGATTGTTCATTTTCATGCAATATGCTTCATGTTGCATTAGCAAAAATAGATTTTATGAGAAAGATTAGCTGTTATGGGACTCCCTTACTCGCTAACGCGTTCCAAATTCCTATATGGCTGAACTTGTTAAATGCCTTTTTAAAATCTATAAAAAGTACTTATAGCTGGGACCTGCATTCGACCGACTGCTCGGCTATTATTCTGAGACTGTTGACATGGTCAATACAGTATTTTTCGAAAATTTTACGAAAATTGGACTTAGTTCGAGCAAGTCTAACTGAACATAATTATATTATAGCAGATAATTATCTCTCGAGTAAAGCGACGGCCATTGACGCCATTTATCTGATTTATTGTTATGGTTTGTGAAAGAGATAATAGGGTTTTTTAATATAAAATTTTATAAATGGAAATTTAGTACAATGTGCAACAGAATCCATTGTTAAAAGTTTTCACGTATGGTTCACAATGAATAAAGTATATTGATTTAAATTTACAAAAGCGTTTATAATAATCTATATTTTAAATCCGAGAAACAAAGCCTGCTGTGATCATAATTTAACTGGCTTGTCTTTCATTTTGTTATATAAAATAATGCTTAAATTTTGCTTTTTACTTTGTTAATAACAAATGTCAAATATGATTTTGCTGATAATGAAAATTGTTATCCTGACAATAATGAATAACAGTAACTTGTCCTTGAGTACTGCTATCAAATTGCATAAACTGATTAATTTGTGAAATTGGTTTTTATTTTCAGAAAATTCACTTAGCTCCTTATGGCTTATTTAACTTTGTAAAAAAATTAATTCGAATACATAAGGCCACCTGAAAAGGCTACCTTCAAGCCAAATAATAGATTTATTCGTACAGAAATTTGATATTTTTATATTTTTTAGATTTTAAGAAGAAATCATAGCTTCTGATGTTCTCCAATATTTAAACTTAAGATTATTCTTACCAATGTAATGGCATACTTTATAATATAATTTCTATCTTAGATTTTTTTCATAATTAAATTTGCTGTCATCGTTTTATAATTAAAAAAGAATAATTATTTTTGTAGACAATGAGCAAACCTTGTTATTCCCGGTGTGCTAATTATGCAAGAGTTGGTGCTTAAATATGAAATCCAATATTTGTAGTCTGACTGGTTAACAGCAAAATACTCGTACTTTGTTTATTTTTTTATCATCAAGGACAACAGTATTTGAATGACAAGTACTAGACTACAAAAAGAAACGAAAAGAATAATTATATATTTCAATATTATTTCTATTAATTTATAGATTTAATATAAACACGTGGTATTTTGCAAAAAATAAAATATCTTTCAAGTAATTAAAAATTTTTTTTAACGGCATTCAACTATTTAAGTCCTTTACATCAGTATGATGCCAATTCATTCATATCTGCGCTGAATCATTAAATTTGGCTTTACATAATTTTAATTAAATTTCACAAAGGAGGTAAACCTTAACTCACATAATTATTAAAAAATATATAAACCTTTTTTTTATCAAGAAATTGATTATTAATGGAAAGGTAAGTTTTGCTAAATATTGTTATCAAAAAAGTGAATTATGATTCTAAAAATTAATTTTTTAAAGCTGTCACAAAAGTTAGATTTTATGAAAAAAACAAGAGAAAATGATTTTTTTGTAACAAGTAGTAATTTTTTCTGCAAAAAAGTGACTTTTATAAAGAAGTTACTTTTTTGAGAAATAAAGTGATAATAAAGTGATTTTTTTTAATGAGTCCTTTAAAAAAAATTATATTGAAAAAAGGATTTTTTAGCAAAAAAAAAAATTTAAAGAAATTCTGAAAGGTATTTTTTCTGATAGAATGACTTTTGTGATAAGGGTGAAAAAGTTTTTTTTTTATTGTAAAAAGTATTTATTTTTTTTTTTTGTCTGAAAAAGTGTCTATTTTGTTAAAAAGGACTTATTGTAAGATAAAGATATTTTTTTTTTTTGCTTAATAACACACTGTGTAATTTTTTAAGTCATGGCAAAATAACCATATACGGACACCACTACGTCATAAAAGACCAAGTTTCTCCCAGTTTTGCCCAAAGTCCTCCAGGTTTTTTTTATGGTCCCTCAAAGATGTGGGGCCTCGATGTCATTTTTGCAAAAAAATGATCATTTAAACAAGCTCATATTTTGCAAACCGTTTGAAATTTTGATATACTCTCTGAGGCAAAGTTGTAGCTCTTATCATAAAGAACAAAAATTGTTAACATATAAAATCAAAAAAACTTCATCTTCAAGGTCAAAATCGCAAAAAAATTCAATTTTCTACAAAAATGAACCTAAGATCTCAGTAAACATATGAACTTCCTAGGAATGATTCTTAACACCGTTTAAGTAGCGCTTAAGTAGCATCAATGCATCAATAAAATTGATATTACTTAAGCGCTGCCTAAACGGTGTTAAGAATCATTCCTAGGAAGTTCATATGTTCTAGAAAGTTGTTTATTGAGATCTTAGGTTCATTTTTGTAGTTGATTGTTTCCTTGAATTTTGAACGGTTTGCTACCTATGGACCTGAGCAGGGGAAAAAAAGTAAAAAATGGAATTTTTTAAAGTTTTTTTTTCCGTGTTGCACTGTGTAAATTTACTTTTATGAAAAAAATCATTATTTGTGACAAAGGTCTTAATGTGAAAAATTTTGTTTTGTAAAAACGCAAGTGTACAAAGTGACTTTTCTGAAGAAAAATTGATTTTTTGTGGAAATGGATTTTGTTGTGAATAATATTATTTTTTTTTTGTAAAACATGGCTTTTTCTTAAAAAAAATTCCAATTTTTGTGATATATTTGTGAAAAAAAATGTTTATTTTAAGTTGTTGTTGTAGATAAAATTCACTTAAAAAAGTAGTTTCTGTGAAAAAATAAACCTATTGACATTTTGTTGAGTTATGAAACTTATTGTAAAAATAGCTGTTGTAAATGTTTTAAATTGCTTTTATTTGCCTGTGGCGCCTTATTCGAAAATTTAACAATAAACACATTTATAACAATAATTAAATATTTCAACTCATAACTTTTAGCAAACTATATCTATGTACCTTTTTTACTTTTTTCACACATATTTCCCTTCATATTTATTTTAATGAATAAAAAAATCTCAGAACGCATACAATTATTTATTTGCGTACATTAGTAACAATATATTTAACTCGGAAGCAAAAATGTTTTTTAACAGATTTTAATCATAGATTACATACAGAAGTTGCAAGCTCAAAGCTTGCGTAATGAATTATATCAATATTAATTTAGTAACGGTTGTAGCGACCGCGAAAATGGTTACACGGCATTTCATCACGCCGAGCACCAGGTATCTCTGCTTTCTTGCATTTTGATCATAGATTACATGCTTAAAGCTTGCTCGATGTATTAAACCAATATCAATGCCCTTACTAAAACTATTGAGATTTTCATATTTTTTATTTAATAAGAAAACTATAAATAAATTTTGGCCATAGATCATTTATATTTGTGTATTTTTTCGCAATTTGGGCCAAATTTCCATTATTCTTTTTTGAGCAGTTTGCCATTTTTGTTTTTGGGCAATTTTTCATAGGATCATTTTGCATGCAGTCATTTCTTACAAGGGCTAGACTTATTTATTAAAAAAAATATTCTTATTTCTTTATATGCATATCGATTATTGTAGTTGCCTGTGGCATATGTTTTCTTGTTGCTTTTCTAGCTTTTGTTTTTATACCCTTCACCACAGGTGGAAAGGATATATCTAAGTTTATTGTTCCGTGTGTACAAATTCATTTCCTACTCCACAAAATGTATACAGTCTGGATCCTTATACATAGAAAAATTGCTTAAGTGATGTCCATCTGTCCGTGTTGGGGTAGTAATGTCATTTGCCAAAGCACAGACGATATGCAAAAGATTTAAGACCACCAATCAGGCATAGTTTCGAAAATTTTAATACTGCAATTCAGCCAAAAACCACTTATATTTTTAATTTTTTTTGGTCTCTCTTTTGCTTTTTTGTTAATTAAATATTAGACCGCAACAGGTAGCTTGGAAGAAGTGCGTACAGATCTCGGAGCCCCACCGATCTTCTTTGCTTCAGTCTGATCATTCTAACGCAATATAGATTGCAGGAAAAGTTCCTTATTTTTACAAAATAAAATTTTACTAAAAAATTTAAAATAAAAATTTTTACAAAGAAATTTCCAAAAAATTTTTACAAGAAATTTAAAAAAAAAAATTAAAGAAAATTTTTACAAATAATTTTCAAACAAATTTTTAAAAATTATTTTCAAAAAATTAAAAAAAAATATTTTTATAAAAAATTTTCAAAAAAAAGTTTACAAAAACAATAAAAAAAAATGACAATTAGTTTTCAAAGAAACATAAGAGGGTAAGACCATATCTAGCATTACTATGGTGAAGACTATATAAAATTCGGCATGGCACTCTTATTTGTTTATTTATATTTTATATCTTCTTCTTTTTATCTTAAGTAATAACTATCTGTCTGCCAGCCTGTTGAACTTGTGTGTTGTTTTTCAAACTTGACACTTTTTTGTTTATATCATATTGTTTGCTTATTGTGCAAATGCCCTTCGACACTTTTTTGGATGAACATCCAAACGAACTAGTAGAGATTAAAAAGAATGGAATAAAACAAGTCAGAAACCATGTTAGCTGCAAAAAAAAAACACTAAAATTGTTCTTGAAGCATAGTTCTTATTGACTGTAACAGGGAAAGTATCCAAATCATAAAAACTAGTTTTATTATTTGATTATTTTTATGTCAGAAATAGCGTTTATATTAGCCTCCGACTTATCAAATTTTATTTAGTTTCGTTGTGTATCGGACAGTTTTTCCTTTTATCTTGGTGGAATAACTTCCCCAAGTTGTATTTAATGTTTCATTTATTAAATTTTTGTAAAATTATTTTTTTTATTATTTGTGGGCGTGATTTTATTAAATATGCTGCTTGTTTACTTTTCCATTTTTTTACAACTGGTAGCAGCTTGACAACAATGACTAGCAACACACAGTCGTTAAACAAGTACGTACTATACTGTTTCAGTTGCATAAACCCAGGCTGCATAAGTTTGCACATATTTATTTGCAACTTATGAAACCTTGGCTTGTTTATGAAATTTATTTACTCTTTTAAAATACATATGCATTTTTGGTTGTATAATTCTACTTACCAACACCATTTGCAATGTGTTTGAAGACCACCTTTCTGCCTGTGTTTAACCTTAAAGTAAGTAATAAAATGTATTTTGCAAGAAAAAGTTCCGAATAAAACCTACACATACCCATATGTAACCGAAAGTGATAATTTCTATGTGGGATGAAATGTCAGTGGAAAAGGCTGTAAGGTCATACTCATATTATATACTAATATGTATAGACAGACAGACATACGTATTTCTACCTAAATGTGCACGTATCTGTGTTTTATAACAACGAACAAAATAATGAATTCATTACGAGTATTTAACAAATGATATAAGAGTTGGTAGTTGGGTCAGAGGTTACGTAGACTGATTTCTTAAAAACCACTCAAAGGGGTGGAAATTGACACATGACTTGTCACGTGACTGGTTCTTAAGTGTAATAACTCAGTTCGAGTTCTAACACTTTCAATTATAACCTAGAAGAGGTTTAAATATACACTGTTATGATACGGTATGACAACGATTGTGGCCATTATTGATAGTTTCCCATCACTATATTCACTGTCCCGCTTTATTTACGTTAAGCAACACAAAAAGAACACACATATTCTTATTTATAAAATCAATATTTAATGGCCTGATGTTTAAACAAGTGAAAAAAGTTTACATTTTGTTTCATCGGCAAGGTAAAGAATTAAAAGGAAGTAATAAATACTTTAGCAATCGACTGTTACGCCTTCGAGGTAAATAAGCCACAAATTACACGCTAAGAAACTCGCATACACATTTAACACACTAAGGCCCATTGCACAGTGCAACACGGAAAAAATAACCATATACGGACACCACTACGTGATAAAAGACCAAAAAAAGACCCCTGTCTCCCAGTTTTGCTCAAAGTCCTCCAGGTTTTTTTTATGGGCCCTCAAAGATGTGGGGCCTCGATGTCATTTTTGCAAAAAAAAAAAACGATCATTTACTCAAGCTCATATTTTGCAAACCGTTTGAAATTTTGATATACTCTCTGAGGCAAAGTTGTTGTAAACAACTTTCTAGAAGATATGAACTTCCTAGGAATGATTCTTAACACCGTTAAAAAATTTTCGGGAAATTTTTCACTTGCGGCTACTTAAGCGCTACCTAAACGGTGTTAGGAATCATTCCTAGGATGTTCATATGTTTTAGAAAGTTGTTTACTGAGATCTTATGTTCATTTTTGTAGTAGATTGTTTCCTTGAATTTTGAACGGTTTGCTACCTATGGACCTGAACAGGGGAAAAAAGGTAAAAAAATGAATTTTTTAAAGTTTTTTGCGATTTTGACCTTGAAGATGAATTTTTTTTGATTTTATATGTTCACAATTTTTGTTCTTTATGACAAGAGCTACAACTTTGCCTCAGAGAATATATAAAAATTTCAAACGATTTGCAAAATATGAGCTTGAGGAAATTATCAAATTTTGCAAAAATGACATCGAGGACGCATATCTTTGAGGGCCCATAAAAAAACCTGGAGGACTTTGGGCAAAACTGGGAGACAGGGTCCTTTTGTTTTTGGTCTGTTATGAAGTAGTGGTATCCGTATATGGTTATTTTGCCATGACTTAAAAAATTACACAGTGTGTTATTATAACTTGCCTTTAGCTAAAGTTAGGATTTTGTTGGAGCGATAAGTAGTTTTTCGTTATAATAATGAGGATTATGCTCATTACTATAACTTGTCATTATAGTACGTGATAGTTAAACGTGGGTTTTAGCTTATTTTTAATAACAGAAAACAATTTATCGCTCCAACGAAATCTTTACTTTAGCTAAAGGCAAGTTATAATAATGGGCCTAAATAAATTTATTCAAACAATTTCCGTAGTTAGATTTTTTTATTGATTAGTGTTATATACAATTTTAATTTATTCTATTAAAATAAATTAATCTATGGAAATTATAGCTTTTAATATATTATAGCTAATGAACATATTTAGAACATTATTTTTTCGAAAATATTTTTTTATTTTGTAGAGTTTTTTTATTGTTTTAAAAAGGTAATTTTTGGAGGTTTGCGTTAACATCATTTTCTTTTTTCTTTTTTAAAAGTGTTTATTGTAATTTTTTTTCTTAAAGTAAATTTTACGGTTTTTTAACTTTTGTTTTAAATAGTAATTTTTTTAATGTATTTTTTGACAAGCATTTAACACAATTTTTCAAAAATGTTAAATATTTTTAAAAATCTTTTTTAAAATATATTTTATTACAAAAAGAGCTAAGATACTGCTTATAACATATGTTTTATTTAGAAAGCACTAGTTTTAGAGATATTACTCTTTTAATAAATCCTAAAAACATGTTTTTATAAACCTTTGCCAGATAAAATTAATACCTGCCAAACGCCTCAAAAGAACCTCAAATTCTTCAAAACTTTTCTAAATCGTCAAAAATTCTTGATCCTAATTTAAATTTATAAACAAAATACAAGATTCTAATGGGTAATTTTTTAACAACTTTCTTTTTGGAAACACTATTTATGGCTGCTCATCTGTTTTCATGTAACATGTTACTGTTGTTTAAACTGAACATGATCATGTTCAGTTTTGTCTGTAATTTAACCTTGAATTTACTTACAAACAACGCTTGCAGATTATTGAATTTTTTATCAAAATTCATGTTCGGTTAAGAAAGTGCATCGTGCCCTTATAAGGGCGAATAAAAGCGAAACGCGTGCATCGATTTTTATGATCTTTGTCTCATTTTGCTCATAGGTTATGTGACTTTGCGAAAAAATAACTAGACTTGAAACTTTTTTCCATTTTGGATTTTTTATACTGTTGTCATATTTTTCGGTGAAGACCGTCGTCACTGGCTGTTGTTTTGGTACGTTTGGCGAGCGCTTTCGATGTAAAGACATCATTTTCAAGCCGAGTTTAAAATTGTACTGGAGAGTTAGTATTATCTGCTTTAGTATAAATAGTAATGAGTTTAGGTAATTGTTCATTATGGTGGTGTTTATTTAAAAGGTCTTGTACAGGTAGATTGCTTGTTACCTGATATATTTATTTTGAGGTCAGTTGATAATTTAGTATTTTTGTCTTTTATTGTTAGCTAGGTAAGTGTGTCCGTCTGCAGGTGTTTTTCGTTTGTTAGAATGTTTTAGAAGTTTTAGTGGTGTGAAAATTGTATCTGAGGTTGTGTTTACCTGTTCGTTAATAATATCTCCGTTAAAAGTTCGCGTTTTGTAGATTTCCATGTTTTCAAGAATGTCTAGTCTTCGTCCTTTTTTGCTAGGATGTAGCAATGTCATACATTCATCTATTTTCCTTGGTATATGCTCGTGAGTTTCAAGGTGTACTGCAAAGTTGGAGTCCTCTCTTTTTCGTTTGTACGAGCGCATGTGTTCTGTATATCTTGTTTTTAGTGTTCGTCCCGTTTGTCCTATATATGTATGGTTGCAGGTGCAAGTAAGTCTGTATACTCCGCTATTGTTAAATTTGTCGGTTGTTTCTGTTGATGTCTTGAGATTATGTCGTAGAGTGTTACTGGTTTTCAATGCTATAAGTAGTCCCTCCTTCTGAAAGAGGTTAGTTAACCTATATATTTCTGGTCCTGTGTAGGTAAAAACGTGTCGACGTGGTGTTGTATTGGTTGACTCTTCGTCTTTTCTCCCTCCGTTCCTAGTGCTGTATTGTCTTAGTAGTTTGTCGATAGTACTGCTTTTGTAACCGTTATTTTTAGCTATAGCGTAAATTGTGCTAAGTTCTTTGTTGTACTTATCCGGACTGAGTGGGATTATTTTAAGTCTGTGTATCATATGTCTAAATGCTGCG
>OX451215.1:211478525-211506616 GCA_949628195.1 Phasia obesa | reverse complement strand
TATACAATTTTTTTATACTGTTGTCATATTTTTCGGTGAAGACCGTCGTCACTGGCTGTTGTTTTGGTACGTTTGGCGAGCGCTTTCGATGTAAAGACATCATTTTCAAGCCGAGTTTAAAATTGTACTGGAGAGTTAGTATTATCTGCTTTAGTATAAATAGTAATGAGTTTAGGTAATTGTTCATTATGGTGGTGTTTATTTAAAAGGTCTTGTACAGGTAGATTGCTTGTTACCTGATATATTTATTTTGAGGTCAGTTGATAATTTAGTATTTTTGTCTTTTATTGTTAGCTAGGTAAGTGTGTCCGTCTGCAGGTGTTTTTCGTTTGTTAGAATGTTTTAGAAGTTTTAGTGGTGTGAAAATTGTATCTGAGGTTGTGTTTACCTGTTCGTTAATAATATCTCCGTTAAAAGTTCGCGTTTTGTAGATTTCCATGTTTTCAAGAATGTCTAGTCTTCGTCCTTTTTTGCTAGGATGTAGCAATGTCATACATTCATCTATTTTCCTTGGTATATGCTCGTGAGTTTCAAGGTGTACTGCAAAGTTGGAGTCCTCTCTTTTTCGTTTGTACGAGCGCATGTGTTCTGTATATCTTGTTTTTAGTGTTCGTCCCGTTTGTCCTATATATGTATGGTTGCAGGTGCAAGTAAGTCTGTATACTCCGCTATTGTTAAATTTGTCGGTTGTTTCTGTTGATGTCTTGAGATTATGTCGTAGAGTGTTACTGGTTTTCAATGCTATAAGTAGTCCCTCCTTCTGAAAGAGGTTAGTTAACCTATATATTTCTGGTCCTGTGTAGGTAAAAACGTGTCGACGTGGTGTTGTATTGGTTGACTCTTCGTCTTTTCTCCCTCCGTTCCTAGTGCTGTATTGTCTTAGTAGTTTGTCGATAGTACTGCTTTTGTAACCGTTATTTTTAGCTATAGCGTAAATTGTGCTAAGTTCTTTGTTGTACTTATCCGGACTGAGTGGGATTATTTTAAGTCTGTGTATCATATGTCTAAATGCTGCGAGTTTATGTTGCATAGGATGGTTTGATGTGATGTGGATAGTAGTGTCTGTTGTGGTTGGTATTCTATAAATGTCAAAGGCTAAAGAGTTAGTTCCTCTTGTTATTGTAATGTCAAGATAATGTAAAGATTTGTCTTTTTCCTTTTCCATTGTGAAGGTAATGTTTTTATGAAAAGTGTTTAAGTCTGTCAGGATTTCTTCGGCATTGTCCTGTTCAAGAATGCATATGATGTCGTCAACGTATCTATGATAGTTAGTTATTTTATGTTTTTCCATTCAATACTTACACGCGAAACCCTAATAATCCTACGAGACACACTCGCCAATTTATACGACATCCAATATGCCAATGAAATTATGGACATCGCAAGGACGATAATAAAACAAAACTATTTCAGATTTAATAATTCCTTCTACAAATTACCAGACGGACTTGGTATGGGAAACCCAACATCCGCAATCTTTATGGAAATTTTCATGCAACACTTTGAATCAACACACGTGAAAACACTAATGGAAAAACATAAAATAACTAACTATCATAGATACGTTGACGACATCATATGCATGAACAATTACCTAAACTCATTACTATTTATACTAAAGCAGATAATACTAACTCTCCAGTACAATTTTAAACTCGGCTTGAAAATGATGTCTTTACATCGAAAGCGCTCGCCAAACGTACCAAAACAACAGCCAGTGACGACGGTCTTCACCGAAAAATATGACAACAGTATTTTATTTACTGGCGGAACAAATCCAATCAATTTAATACCAGATTTTTTATGTATTTAAAAAAAAAAAATTTAAATTTTTAGGCAAAAAATAATTTTTTCCCTTCATACATTCATTTTTAACTTCGAAAGTGTTACTTGTATAGGAAAACAATATATGAACAGATTAAGGGAATTCTAATTCTTAATTTTTTAAAATTTATTTCAACTAAATTGGGCTAGTGGTTGTCGAGCTATGTCAAACAACAACGCCTAAAACGTGATAAATTCCCCTATACGATAGTACTAACTTCAAATCGATACTAACTTCAAATCGCAGGTAAGAAGACAAAACGAATGATGCAGAAATTTTTCTTTTTGGGTCTAATTTCACATACAGTTCACAGAATTGAGTTGGCAATCAATTAACTGAAAAATGTTATACTGTGTTATTCTATTTTATGCTCAGTTTACGCGACCTTAGATGACTAAAATTACCATATTTAATGTAAAAGCACCCAGAAGCATTGCTAGAACTGAGAATGCATGACGTAAAAAGCACAGATTGGTGTGGATTATTAGACAGTACTTTTTCAAAGACGATAAAGGTAGAAACGATACTATCAGTGGCGATAGCTACAGCGGGATGATTACAAATAGTTTTTTTTTCCCAAAATTAAGGAGCAGGACTTGGCTGACATATGCCACAATGCACACAGCACGCGAAACAATGGCCCAATTGAGTTGCAAGTTCAGTGTACAGTTTATTACACGTTTGGGGCTATTCAATTGCCTAGTTCGTTTTAACGCCTTTCTATTATTTTTTGTGAGGCTATGTTATAGCATGTCTATAACAACAAGCACTCAAGGGTTTACGCACTGAATGTCAATATTAAAGAATTTATTCCTGACATACGGAGAGAGAGAGAGGGAGAGAGATAAAGAGTATGGCAAAATTGGACCCAGAGTATGAACCATTTAAGGCGTAGTCATGGTCTTCATTTATATGAAATCATCTTTAAATATTGCATTATATACATAGATTGTTCCACCGACTCAAGTAAACAATTCTTACATTTCTCTAAATTTTGTGATTTTTTTTTTTTAAATCAAATCCGAAAGGTCTTAAATATCACCCTTTATTGAGGTGCTTTTAATATAAAATTAAATGTTTTACTAAAGTACGGAACACGTCGTGAGTGTGTTTGACTTGCATTTGACCGATTTTTTTTTTTTTTGGGGTAATTTATTTATTGTATCTTCAATATTTTTGAACTAACAATAATTACTCGTATCTTAAGTCTAAAATAAAAATATACGTTTTTAGTCCAGCCAGTGCTAGACAAAAATAATGTTTGTTTCACGGATTTTGCAATCATTTGCGGGTCATCCCTCTAACGTACGGACAAGAAAAGCAGTATCTCTTCTTCTTTTTAGTCGAATGTAACCAGGTTCATTGAGCATGAAAATGATGAGATTCAAGCCTCTTTAGATATGTTACTGTGTGTTTCGCTATTTCTGCTTTAACTGATGGCATGTTTAGGTCTTTGTGGATGTTCGAATTTTTTATATACCAGGGAGCAGATGTAAGCATACGTAGTATCTTATTTTGGCGCCTTTGAATTTTTTCTACATTGCTAGCTGAGGCAGTGCCCCATAACTGAATCCCATAACACCAAATTGGTTTAAGGATCGACTTGTACAGAAGAAGTTTACAATCTAAGCTCAGGGTGGAGTTTCTGCCAATAAGCCAATTTAGTTGTACTGCTTTTAGTTTCCTTTGTGTTAACTTGAAATCTATGTGGCTTTTCCAAGAAAGGCGACGGTCAAGATGTATACCCAGATATTTAACGTCTGAAAGCTGTGGTATCATTTGGTTATTTATGCGAATAGGAGGGCATGCACAGGCAGCACAGTGTTGTGAGCCTGGCCATATATAGAAAAGTCTAATTATGGAAATTAAAAAAAATGGCTAATGGTATTTAATAAAAGACACTTTTACTAATAAGCGTTAAAAAAAATTAGATTAAAATAATAATTTTTTTCAAAGATATGGCTCTTCAAAATTGTGGTTTGAAATAACTGCAATTTTGTATAAAAAAGAAATAAAAATAAGTATGCACTTCGTAGGGTTAAATAATTGGATTTAGTTGGCAAATAAACCAAATTTTTACTAGATTAGTTGTTGTATTATGTTTTAAGAATATAAGCGGTATTTTTAATTACATATGTCGATAACAGTTTATGCATCATTATAAGAATGATAAAAAGCGCAGAAATGAATTTTTTTTTTCTTCAAAGGTTTTCTTTATTTATTATATTCTTTTCTATATTTATTATTTCTTTATTATATTTACTAATCTGTGTGTTTGTTGGATCGTACTCTGTTGTCTTCGACCGATTAATTTAAAAATATTTGTTTAAGTATATTATACTTTTTAAAGTTACGTTTTTTAAAAAGTTCTTTTCAAGGGACTTATTGTATATATTTTCAAAATGTAGTTTTCAATTGGACGAGTATGTACTTTATTAATAGACCTTTATAGAAAAGGTACATATTTTTTGAAAGTAATATTTTATGAAATTTTTTTCTCTGAATGTAATGTTTCTAATGGTATATTTTAATAAAATTTTAATCTAAACAGACATTTTTCCGTTTTTTTTTTTTTCAAAATATACTCCTTAAAGTAATTTTTTCACTATATTTTCCCATAACTGATACTTTTGCTTTATTGTTTTGTAATAAAATTTCGTAAGGACGAGTAATAATCGATATGTTTGTAAACAAATTCATACACATTTCTTAAAGTTTCGTTTAAATTAGCAATAATTTAGTTTTGTATCTACATATGTACGTCTAGCATTACATTTGTAGACACATTCAAACACACTCTTGTTAGTTTGGATATTGTATGTTTTGAATGTAATCCATTCGATACGATTTTATAACAGCATTTTCTACATTTACTTCATCGTTTTTGTAGAAGCAAATTATAAAACCTCTCATAGAAATTTTACCTTAATGGCTGATTGCCCAATAAAACATTTAAAACTTTCTGAAACGCTAATTTTGAATATTTCAAATTTATTACTTTCGTTTGGTTACGATTAGGGCAGTTTAGAATTAAAGGTTTTATTTTTCATTTTCATTGATTATTTAACATTTTGAAACTAAAATAAAAAAGGTTATAATTTCTGCTGCTGTTTAGTTTTGTGTATTTTTATTATTGTTATTTAGTTTTTTTTTTTTCGCATTCGCATTTCGCATATGTTTGTTAGAAAGCAGCAGAGTTTGTGCACAGTTGAAAAAATGGCAAGGCCTTGAAAAACTTGTTTCAGGTTTTAGTACTTTCATTTCTCTTGCTAAAACTGATTAAACATTAAAGTGATTTAAAATGAAAATAGAGAAGTCAGATATGGCAAAGTGCGATTTCGTATTAAATTAATAAGAAAATTATAGTTTTAACGAAATATATTTTGAACAAAGAATATAATGTGGTTCCTGTGACCATACCACCACCATGTTTTTTTTATTTATGTGCAGAGATGTTTTTTAAGATAGATATTTTCAAGGACTTGCAGAACACAGTGCAACACGGATAAAAATAACCATATACGGACACCACTACGTGAGTAAAGACCAAAAAAAAAGACCTCTGTCTCCCAGTTTTGCTCAAAGTCCTCCAGGTTCTTTTTATGGGCCCTCAAAGATGTGGGGCCTCGATGTCATTTTTGCAAAAAAATGATCATTTACTCAAGCTCATATTTTGCATACCGTTTGGAATTTTGATATACTCTCTGAGGCAAAGTTGTAGTCCTTGTCTTGAAGAAAAAAAATTGTGAACAGATAATATCAAAAAAACTTCATCTTCAAGGTCAAAATCGCAAAAAACTTTAAAAAATTCAATTTTTTTTACCTTCTTTCCCCGGGAAATTTTTCACTTTTGCGGCTACCTAAACGGTATGAAGAATCATTCCTAGGAAGTTCATATGTTCATATGTTGTTTATTGAGATCTTAGGTTCATTTTTGTAGTTGATTGTTTCCTTGAATTTTGAACGGTTTGCTACCTATGGACCTGAAAAGGGTAAAAAATTTAATTTTTTAAAGTTTTTTGCGATTTTGACCTTGAATTTAATTTTTTAAAGTTTTTTGCGATTTTGACCTTGAAGATGAAGTTTTTTTGATTTTATATGTTCACAATTTTTGTTCTTTATGACAAGAGCTACAACTTTGCCCCAGAAAGTATATCAAAATTTCAAACGGTTTGCAAAATATGAGCTTGAGGAAAAGATAATTTTTTTGCAAAAATGACATCGAGGCCCCACATCTTTGAGGGTCCATAAAAAAAACTTGGAGGACTTTGGGCAAAACTGGGAGACAGGGGTCTTTTTTTTGTCTTTTATCACGTAGTGGTGTCCGTATATGGTTATTTTGCCATGACTTAAAAAATTACACAGTGTGGAATTATTTCTAGTCAATTAGTTTGACTTCAAAAAGACTTTTATTTTTTATTCACAGCTTGACCATTTTAGTACATAAATTTATGTCTATACATACCTAAATTGAAATTAAAATCAGAAATCTTATTCTCTAGGCCTTAAAAATTTTCTAATTCCCCGACCATATAATGTCTGCTGTATAAATAAAACTCACTCACATATAATCGTACAACAGCAATCATACAATCAAATAAAACTGTTTGATGATATTATTTTGTTCATTAAAAATTATGCAAAATAGTTACAAAAGAACACACAGCAATTATTTAATTTAGATGTAACTTTTGTTTAACATTACTACGATAATCGGGCAGAGAAACAGACCAACAGTTAAAAGCAAACGCAGCATAATCAGCAAAAAAAAATTAAACGAAAAATTGATGGCATAGTAAACATTTTAATCAATTATTTATTAAGCAAAATTATTAAGGAATTTTTGATTTGAATTAACTAAAATATGATTGAATTAATTATATTTTATATATTGAAACTACATATAGAAAACAACTAAGGCATAAAGAAATTATAAAATATTAATTTTTAAAAATTTTATTTTCATGAAAGTTATGTAGTTAAACGATATGATGAATTCAGCTCAACTTTTGGAATCCTTTTTAACCAATCATAGAATATTTGCATTTGAAATGCAATTGAAATATAAAACTCAAAAACTAACCAAGAATATAGTTTTGTAATAGTGAACTATTATTTTATTTCCAAACCAGTTTGTCACTCACACACAGACTTATTTGCACAAAGACTTTCGTAAGTAGTAGTTTTTTTAATATTGATTTTCTTAATCAAAAATATACTTACTACCCGTATGTCATCATAGTAGACAATTCATTTGAACAGTATAAAAAATATATTATTACATAGCAGAGATGAAGAAGAGATCCTTCAACCAAACTTAAAAAAATTAACAAAGACTTAGTTGAGGAGCTTTCGAAAAGTAATATTATATCGACAACGGTGAAAATGCAAGTCAAAACTGACACGTCCTTAGCACCAAAATTATATGGACCTCCAAAAATCCACAAGAAAGATTTACCGCTGAGAACAATTTGCTCATGTATTAACTCCCCGTCAAACAAGCTCTCTAAATACCTGACGAACATATTAAAACACATCACTAAAATTTCACCGTATAATGTTAGGGACTCAGTGCAATTTAGGAATAAGATAAAAGACTTGACGATAGATAAAAACGAAACACTTATATCATTTGACATAGTCCCACTTTTTCCTAGTGTACCGGTAGATTTAGGATTAACTATTATTGAGGAAAAGTGGGAGGAGATTAAAGAATATACAAATATGACAAAGGATTTGTTTTTACGTATTTTAATATTTTGCATTAGAGACAACCGGTATTTCCAATATGACGACAAAATATACTCCCAAAAAATGGGACTTCCTACGGAAACCTTTATACGGGAATTAACTATTAAGCCCAAGATTTTAACAAAATATGTCGACGATTTGTTCGCTATTGTTAGAGAGAATGAAATAGGTAATATACTGACGATTCTCAATAACTTTCACCAGAGAATTAAGTTCACTATGCAGAGAGAATGCAACTCCAGACTTCCATATCTGGACACCATGGTGATAAGGGAAGCCCAAAAACTAAGAATTGACTGGTATCAAAAACCAACAGTGTCTGGAAGGTTAATCAATTATTTTTCAAAGCATCCAAGAAGTATGATTATAAACACCGCCTCTAATTTTATCAATAGAGTTTTGGACATAAGTGACACCAGCTTCCACCAAAAGAATAAAATAAAAAAAGAACAACGATTTTCCATCTGAACTGATTAACAAACTAATCAATGATTATAATCGTGTAAAAGTGGTTAAAAAAACAGACAATGCGGCTGAACCAAAGATTTTTAAATCGTTTATATATCTGTACCTCGGAGGTATACAACACTATGTCCATTTTCATAACTTTACAGGAGAGGAGTTTTAAACACATGGTGTTCTATCCCTCTAAATGAAAGCGTACTCGGCGTTGTTTTAAAACATGCTATATCCGGTTCTAACTTGTTTTTGACATAGTGCTCTATTCCTCTATGAAATATGAGAAAAGCTGATTTTAACTCTGTAATAAAGTCAATATGGAAAAAAATGGACATAGTGTTGTATCCCTCCAAGGTACAGATATGTGCCAAGTATATCTGAGAGATTTGAAAAATCTGGACTATTTGACTGTAACAAATATAGAATAGCACAAAAGCATATAATATTTTACGTTCTTTTTTCAGCAAAACTAAAGACAAAGTTTATATAAAGGACAAATCAAATGTAGTTTACGAAATTCCTTGCGATGGCAATGAAATTGAAAAGTGTGATAAAGTTTACATTGGGACGAAAAAAAAATAAGTTAAAAGTTAGGATTGCCGGACATAAATCTGATCAGCGTAATAGGTTAAATAAGTTTACCCAAAAAACTGCACTCGCGACCCACTGTGCACAGAAAATCACTCTCCAAATTTTGATAATATTAAAATATTAAATACAGAGATAAATTATAAACGCCGTTACATGTTGGAGATGTTGCAGATAGTAAATGTAGCTACAATTAAGAGAATAAACTATAAAGAAATACTTTTTGGTTTAATATTCAGTGCGCAATAATAACTTTTGATGATGGTAGTCGAACTAAAATATAGAGTAAGTTTGTTTGTTCCTTATTGTCAATATGTTTTTTGTCTATACATTGTCATTTGTTGTTTTTGTATGAGTTAATGTTCAAACCAAATATGTTTTGTTTTTCTAATGTTATTATGTGTTTAAATGTTATCGCCCATATTTATAAAAATAAAATACATTTGAAATCGATTTTAGAACAAATTTTTTATACAAAAATTGTTGTTAGAAAGTACATTTCAAATAAGTTTTATTTTTTATAAATATGGGGGTATGTATTTATAAACCTTTTTAGCCCTGATGATGCTACCAAAAGGAGTAGCGAAATATTGGCTTATTTAATATTTTCTATTTATATTAAATAAAACATCTTGTCCTCAAGCTTAATTTTAATTTTTTCCTTCAATTATACATAAAAAGGTCGAATAAAACATAATTTATTATAAAAAATAGAAACTAACAAATTTATTGAATAAATTACTACTATAATTTGAGTTGAAAATTTGTTATGGTTCATGTAAGTCCAGTGAAAACTTCAAATTGGGGTACAATTTTGTCAACAATCAGAGGAAAATGGTCCCTGATAACCGAGATGTTTTGATACCGACAAATTTGTTTCTCAGTGTGTAATTTGAGTACTAAAAGAAAAATAATAAAAAATAAAATTAAAATCATAAGCGGTCACAACAGGTATACTAATAAAAAAGAAAATTGTTTAACGTATTTCCATACTCACTTATTTTTAAACAAATTTTTATCAGTTACGCAACCAGTCTATTATTCATAAGTCACGACTCATACTTTTCTAATTAGGCAAGTCATGAGCTGGGAAGAATTGTCAACAATTTCCCACAGAAAAATAATCTGGAAAATAAATGGATGTTAATTTAAAAATTAAACTTTAATATTTTATAATAAATTCATCTTAAACGATTTCCATATTACACCTAATTCTGTTTTTACACGGTGTTTTTCACAGGGTTTTGATTTAACATGGTTTGAAAATAAAAAAATTATATTGTTTACACGATTTTATTCAAAATCTTTTGAGCTTAGATATTATTTGTAAAATTTAATTTTTGTGAAATTTTTTCATATCAAAAATTTAGTGGAATTCCCTTTTTGCGCATACAAGCATTTTTACTTGATAGAGCAATTGAAATGTGTTAATATTTTGTATACTATAAATACATCTCTAAAAGAAGACGTCGAAAATTACAAATAAAAAACTACAAAGTAAAGCCATTTCTTTAGAAAACAAAATTGAAATTTTAGATCGCCTTCGAAATGGGGAAGGCTCAACATTTCTTGGGAAAATGTTCGGTTTAAGCGAAGTCACAGTAAGAACTATAAAAAACTTAAAATTCAATGATTTCTGGAACGAAACTATTTGTTAAGTCTTCATCATACACTAAAGATGCAAATAAACGGTGCTAATACACATTATATGTACATGCATACATATGTCTATGATTCCGGTCTATGATTTTTTGAATACAAAGCACAAACCAGTTTCTGACCTAGCGTTGTCAGGTTTTCGACTTCTAAGCAAGTTAGGACTTTCCAGTTTTCGCCACGTGAAAGAGCGTCTCAAAAACTATCGAAACCAAAAAAAAGAGGAAATTTTTTTTTTTGGTCATAAGCCACCTTTTCATAGGCCGGGTCACATATATGTGTAAAAATAAACATGATTTCTGGTTCTTAAACAAATTCTCGCTTTTCACTAATTTTAATAGGTTTTAGACATAAGGAACCAATCACCTATTTTTGTCTTTTTTTACACGGTTTTTTTACACGGATTTTTCTGGAACCAATCTACCGTGTAAAAACAGAATTAGGTGTATATGAAAAAAGAAAACAACAATAAGGATAATTAAACGGATGCATCTTAACTATGCGGTATCAACTAAAAATTTAAATTTTATAATAAAAGCTCAGCGCCTTAAGAATCTAATTTATGGAAAAAATCTTAGTCTAGATGATAGAATATAATTGATTTCGTCAACACAAAGCTGTATTTTTTTTTTTCTACATAAAAAGTCTACAAGTAAGTTATGTTTTGTACAACACGATAACATAAAATATTTTCATAAATTATATTTTATAACACAAAGAACGCGAGTAATATAGCTTGGCAGCCAATAAATTGTTCATCTTTTATTAAAATTTTAATTAATAAAGCAGTAAATTTTAATTTTTCATTTTTACTTAAAATAATTTTTATATAATTTTACCTTTGTATCGATTTAAAATTTGTTCAAAAGTCAACAAATTTACGTGTGTTTTTTTGTTATTATAATTGTTTTCATTATACCAACACAAAGGAATATTTTTTATATTAATGAAATTTTTTGACATTATATTAAAAACTGAATACGCACTTGCTCACATTGTTTTACATACATGTTTCCACGTAAATAAATACATACGTTGTGGTGTTGAGCTTTTGTTATTTAAGTACGTATTTATTGTACTTGATTGACCCAATAATTCATTTATTATAAATGAATAATTTACATATTAATACTTATGCAAACATATGTATGTACGATCAGGTACATATGCGCATAATTACCAATATCCATCCACCCATGTGTTTATATTGATAGATTCATTTACATATGTATATATGTATATATACACGTTATTATATATATAACGATGACATATGACATGGATAACTAAAAAAGGAAATCATTCAAATATGTGTAAAACTTAATTGAATGTAAAAATCACAAAAAAACTATGTTGGCAAATGGAAGTGTATGTATAAGTAGACCCACTTGCATATATTTCACTAAAAAATGTACGTATGAATTTTGTGTGCATGTATGTGTGTTAATTGTGTTTGGTATATTGTAAACATTTTCCTACTTATTCAATGATTGCCCTTAACATTTTGGGTTAGGATCGAACATTAACGAAATGTAAGAGATATCCAAAACATTGATGCCATACAAAATGTTTTATTCATTCATTTGATTCATTGAATCAAATAAAAAATTATTATTTTTTTATTTTAATTTTTTATTATTATTATTATTATTATTATTATTATTATTATTATTATTTCATTTTTATTATTATTTCGATTGTAGGACTGTTTCAAGCAGCTTTCACTGGTGAGTATATTTCACACTTAAATAGAAAATATTACAAAACAAAATATCTTACAAAAGATTGGCTACCAGTACTTATATTAATTTTTATTTTTTGTTTGGAGCAATCTTTAGGTAGGTACTGGTATACTCCGGAGGCAGCAGCATGTGTCACGATTTTAAGGAGAATTTATCTTTGCTGAGTTGAGTTCTTTATCATGTTCTTGAGCTTATGAGGTAAAAGGCAGATGTTGTATAATCATGCCATCCATACAGTCTCTAGAATACATCCTTGATGATGATTTAATCGGCCAGAAAGAAATCAATGTTACTTTTATCGGCTTTAAGATTTGACCTTTCCTGGTGTGAGTGGATAATTGCATATTATATTGCAATGAATTGAAAGAAAAGACCTCTGAATGATAATGACCAGGTGCATACTATTGCAATATATATGCAATTTTGCTCATTTGTCGAATTTCAGGCACTAGAATGGCGGGAAAGATATAAGCCAACTACAAATCCCAATTTTATAGACCTTTCAAAATTATATTGTGTCATGTACATACTTTAAAAAGAAACGCCTATGTTAAGACAACAACCGTACTTATGCCTCCGATTGCCTGTGGAACCAACAATTTTTTTCGCATTCAAGATAAGGATCACGATTACAAATTGAAAACACTTTCCTTTTCTATCTTAAATGTTGAAAAATAGATTTTATATTAAATGGCGATCAAACAATGATTCGCCGAAAACAAAAAAAAAAAAATAATTTTCACCAATCGTGATAATACCTTGTATTTTAATCTCTCAGCGTTAGGAGGAGTACGACTTAGTCCAAAATCTTTGCAGGCATTGTAATACTTAATCTGGTCTACCTAAACTTTGAAGACTATTTGTATAATAAGATAAATAATTTTTTTTTTATTTATTACAAACATTTCGAATAAACGAACACTTTCCCTTAAAACTCTGTGTATTGTAAAAAGTAAACAGCGTGGCTGAGATTGAATATTGATCGTAGTTTTTTTGTTATTATTAACGATATGCACAGGTGTTTGTTTTTTACAAAAACACGAACTAGGGTGCTAATGTGCGTATGTGTTTATTCATCCACACACATGGTATAAATATGTTTGCATATAAGCGTAAATATAAAAAAAGAATTATTAAAAAATTGACTGGCTGTATAAATGTTTATGACTGGCAGCAACAATAACAACTATAACAATATCATAATATTTAAAAGATATTTTACAAACCAAACTTCCAGCACGCATACATCTGTGAATTGTTTTAATTTAAGATAATGAGAGTGTAATTTAAATATTAAAATAGAAATTAATAGGCATTCAAAAACTTTACGCATTTGCAATACAAAGTAGTTCAATGTACGATGGTAGTCTGATAATTCCGTGAGTTTTCGTATTTTCTGAGCAGTAACTATTAATGAAATTTTGCTTTCGTTCACTGTTATGGAACTTCTGTCGAGGTTTTTGACTAACCTGAATTTCTTGTGCTGATTATTATTTTTTATATATAAAAGCCCATAACCTAAACCAAATAAAGGTTCAATAAATACTATAAATACTATGAGGCCCTGCATAATCAATTTCAATAGTTAAAAAGTGGTGATAGTCGAATCAGCATGAATGACACAACATGTTCAGATCGTCACGCCTCAAATAGGTAAAATCCATGGATTGATATCAAGTGAACGGATTTTGAAACTGCGTAAGGTGACAGAGGCTCTAGGCATGTTATCCAGAAAAATACATTTTGCATCAATATTTTAATTGTAAAAAGCTATTCGCACAATGTACGAATAGCTTGTATGGGTACGCCCATACAACAAATTCTCTAAATTTAGCCATTGCGACTGTCTTCAAATTTTAAGAAATGAATGGGTTTTTTGCTAAAAATATAATTTTAAAAATTAACGGAATTATTATATTATCCTCGTATTTAAATCGTACATACTTTGTGCATGTATGTGTATATAAATGTTTGTGCGTATGTGTGAATATATCTGTGTTTAACCAACTTATCACTTGGGGAATTTTTTTAGGGTAAATAATTATGTTCTCATGTATATATATATGGGACATTCCTCTCCATAAATTATCGTTTGACTAAGCTTTTTTTTAGGTATTTTTTCTATCCATCGACAACCTTTTCTACTAAATTTTAGTTTTTTTGTTTCTAGTTCAAATAATATTTGTTATTTTAAAAATCGTAAATTTTTAATTTTTAGCCCATAACTTCTGGAATAAAGTTCCAAACTGGAAGTTTGTTTTCAAAATCTGTGTTTTTATGTAATTTTCATAAATTCCAAATATATGAAAAAAATTAAAAGAAATAAAATATTTACAACTGTCCGATTTAGCGTGGAAACCCCTATATACATTTATGTATGTGTAATAATTATACATTTTAAAATCAATATGTCGAAGGCCATTTTCGATCATCAAAGTCAACACTACAACAAATGATAAAATATTTTAAATTAAATTATTCTTCTTCATTATTCCCTTTTTCTTCCCTTTCTTTTGTGGCTATAGCTTATATTGTTAATAATCATTTTACATTTGGGATCAATATTGAAAACATTCACCAGTCTTGTAGTTAAAATATTGTGGTTTTGTAAAGTTGCAACACATTAAGATATAAAATCTCTGCAATTAAAACCATAATTTTAGTGAACTTTGGAAGTTCTTTATGTGTGTGTTTTGCTTTTGCTAGACTTTTTTGTAACAGTCTCAATATAATAAATAATTTATTATTTTAATTGCAATTAGGAAAACTAAGCCATTATCGGGCTAATATTTCATATTTATTTCATTATTTTTATAAGTGTTTATGTTTAGGATATAAATTTATATTCTTCATTTATGTAAGGCAATTTGAATATTAATTATTATAGGAAAATAATTTCAAACTAAATTATAAGCGTCAAATTCATAAAAAGACTTATAAAGCAAATTCTTATTACAAAGTTGGTCAATAAACCTTTTGTAAATCAAAAATATTTTACGACCCTAAAAATTTAAATAAATTAATTCACATACAATAACAAGTTATTAAAAATTATAAAACAATCACTTCTGTTTATATATATGTAGCTCCTCATAATTGTTGCTGGTAACAGACACCTAGCTAGATCTTATCACTGTTAGGAGCTCCAGTTTTAATATACACTTACCTGCATATATGGACAATGATGGACAATGAAGTCTCGTAAATATTGAAGAGCTCACTCTCTAAAGAATCATCTGTTTTAATGGCCAGCAGAAATGGATACATATACCTCTCAACTGGTGGTTAGTATAAATATATAGGAAATTCTGTTTAAAAGCACTTCTGAGACAATAATAGCCTCTCTTCACCGGGCCCAGAAAGTTCCTTGGATGCAATCATATTACCTTAAGCTGTATAGTAGTGCTAATAAAGGGTGTTTTTTTATAGAGGTATAGAACTTTAAGTTGCAATAAAACAACGATGGATTATTCGATTGACATGAATTTTATTTATCCGAAAGATAATCTTGTGGCATTACATTTTAAATATGATTTCTGGCATATGACCGGCACGGCCGGCGCGTATGTAGTCCAATCTGGACGTCCAATTTTCGATGAATTTTTCCAACATTTGTGGCCGTATATCTGCAATAACACGGCGAATGTTTTCTTCTAAATGGTCCAGCGTTTGTGGCTTATCCGCATAGACCAATGACTTTACATAGCCCCACAGAAAGTAGTCTAGCGGTGTTAAATCACAAGTATTTGACGGCCAATTCACAGGTCCAAAACGTGTTATTAGGCGGTTACCAAACGTGTCTTTCAATAAATCTATTGTGGCACGAGCTGTGTGACATGTTGCGCCGTCTTGTTGAACCACATCTCCTGGATATGGTTATTCAATTCAGGAATGAAAAAATTAGTAATCATGGCTCTATACCAATCACCATTGACTGTAACGTTCTAGTCACCATCTTTTTTGAAACAGTACGGACCAATGATTCCACCAGCCCATAAAGCCCACCAAACAGTCAGTTTTTCTGGATGTAACGGTGTTTCGACATACACTTGAGGATTGCCTTCGCTCCAAATGCGGCAGTTTTGTTTGTTGACGTAGCCATTTAACCAGAAGTGCGCTTCATCGCTAAACAAAATTCGCTTATGAAAATCGAGAACAACGGTAATCTCGTTTTGGGCCCAAATTGCACTATTTGCAAGCGTTGTTCAGGCCTGAGTCTATTCATGATGAATTGCCAAACCAAACTGAGAATAAATCACTTGAAAGCTGTTAAATCGGTCGCCATATTGCAAAGTAATGCCAACTTAAAGTTCTATACCTCTATAAAAAACACCCTTTACTTGCAGACTATGCATAAAAGAGACTGAGGTGGTAACTCACATTGCTTGCAAATGTCCAGACTCCTTTGTGAGGAAGTAGGTCTACAGTTATAACTTCGTAGTCTAAAAACACTATAGTCGAGAGTAGAGGCTTATCAACAAGGTCGAAAAGGGATCAATAATGTAAGTGATCTGCATCTATACCTACTCAATATTAAAAAAATGTTTTACACACTTCAGCATAATCATTTAGGATATTGCCTTCTGTTTCTCAAATTAATATGTTCAAAAAATTACTTAATACTATTCAACATCAATAAGATTACAGGTTAAATTAAAATTTTTTGATTACAATATTTTTAAAAGCTGACTTTTTTGAGAAATTTTTGAGTTTTTGTTGAAGCTAAACTTTTTACAAATTTAATGAAAATGCGTCTTTTTGGCGAAATTTAGAGATTTAGTGAACTGTCGAATAACCATGTTTTGTGTCTGAATTTTCACTTTTCCAGGGGTACCAAACATTTTTACAAGATTTGAGTCTGGTTTTCGGAAACCAATTTTAATTCTTACACGGACAGCAGTATAGGTAAAACCATTAAATGACGTGCCTACCTTTTACTTAAACTATCTATCTACTACAGTCATTTTTTTAAATGGTCGCTTGCCTTTTTAATGCTAATGTACTGCCAATTTTTACCATATATAAAACGGTGTCATAGTATTTATCCAAAACACTTGGCACTACTATCGTTAGTGTGTAATTATATGCAAATAATTTTCCCTTGACTGATTTGAAAAATATAATAATTCCATTTTATTTAATTTAAATTCATAATAAATAAATAAATTATTTCTTAATAAATTTTTGCGCAATTTAAACTTACAGTCGATAAAATTTATTGAAAAAAAAAAAAAAAAAAATCATAAGCTGTGAATAGTTAAATAAAATTAGAATTTAAAATAATATAACTAAATCACACTGCTTGTATATACATACGTGCACAACAAATCGAAATACATAAATAATATAAATTTTTTATTTATTTCATTTATTAACATCCATACATCTAAATATTTATATGTGAATTCAAAAGTGCCTACATGTATTTGTAGTGGTTTATGTAACTATATACTCGTATGTGTATTTATATAATTTCTGTAGAAACATTCTACCTTTTAATTAACACAGCCTTAATTATTACAAATGAATAACAACTATTCAACAACAATAAAATATTATTACTTTTTGTTTGCTTTATGCAAACTTATATCTTAATCATAAATAAATTACATCTAAACTTAAAACATAATAATAAAAACCGCAACAAAAGTTCATTAAAAACGAATGTTAGAAGTTAGAAGGAAAAAGTCATAATTATAGTTTCTAAGGAATTACTGTAGACTCAATTTAGAAAATAAAATAGAACTTTGTAAAACAGCATGTTAAAAACAGAGCACAAAAGGACTTCAAAACAAATAGAAAGGAATCTAAACTAAATTTTAAAAAGGAATAATTAGTAATAAGCTCAGCAAAATGAGAAAGCATTGTAAAATACTGGAGCGAATGCAGCATATTCTTGATTTTTTTTTTATTTATCAATTTTCTCACTGTAATTAGCTAAAAAATTAACTTAACCGCTTCATGTAGTTGGAGAAAAAGAAAGTTTCACATTACGCAGGTAAATTTACATCAGAAGTGATGTGTTACTAGATTAACGTGGGCTCCTGCCACGGTGGCTTTATCCCACGGTGCTCCAAACACCGAGTGAAATAAAGACGTAGACTAGCGCCCCCATTGTGTAGTATAACAACACTTTACGATTGCCACCAATCGCACTTTGTGTGCATACAGTCACAATGAGTAGCAATTTATACAATATGGCAAGCCTTTCCAAGGCAAGCCTAGATCCATATTATAACCTATTGCTTAGGGGTTTAGAGACTATCCAAACTCCGTCTGTGGAGAGTGCAACAGCACACTTGATCGACCTTGCACCACATCTACATGAATCGATCTTAAACCACAACCACCACGTGTACCCCCGAAGGGGACCTCACCAATAATCGGTCACAGAGAGGATAGGCTCTTTGTGGGGCCACCGATTCCCGTGGTACCAGTCCTTTGGGAACTGGTCGGGCCTCGAAGAGGACCCGTGTTAAAACAACAGACCTTTTCTTCCAGATTTAGGCTCTAGGAACCCTAGCGTCTGGTGCCCCTATTTTCCCCGAGTGAACCGCGTCAAAGCATTTGCCATTACTGCAGTGACAATTGGAACCCCCGGGGGTACATCAGAAGTGAGTGTGAAATCCTGCAAAATATCGTTCTGTCCCCGTATGCTCTTCCATCCTGGATTAAGAAATTTTTAAGTCGCTAAGGCCCCAGCCTACAGAACATTAAAGGTCTCACTTTAGGCACCGCTACTATGTATGTTTCTGAAAACTAAACATTTATTTAGAGTTCCAAAAAATGTATTTTTAAGTTTCCCTGTATTTTTAATCAAGAGCTTGATCAATCTGTACGTACTTTGCCATCACCTTAATATAGTTTTGTCTCTCGTACTCACTGTTTCATATAAGTAGCTTTAATAACACATTAAATATTTTATTTGTCTTTGTATTTACTAACTAGCCGCCCACACTTTAGCCGACAAAAACCCACATTCATATTCCCTGCATTCAAATTTGAATTCAAGATGTATTTAGTTGGAGGCACAGTTAATTAAAGTGTCATTTTCAAAGAATAAACCGGCATTATATTTTAATTCACAAATATTATTATATTACATATAACTATATGAGATCCCACCATGTCCTTGATGATGTATCAGTGAAAGTTTCTTGGTAACTATAGTATTTTAATTGTCAAGTTGAATTTAACCTCTGTTTGCATAAGAAGGCGTAAGTTGTATTTGTGGGCGTTAAAAATATGGTATAGAGGAGGTAACAGGTATTCTAATGTTCACATCTACATAAATTTAAATGCATTCATGTGTGTATTTGTGTATGTAATTTTAATTATAATTTATACCATTATTTTAGAGAATGTAGAAATTGCATGCACTGTTAAGCATTAATTTATAAATTTTCAGTAGGCAGATCTACTTATGAAAAAAATCATGGCCATGTTTTGTTTACACTCGAAAGTTATTATTGCTAAAAAAATTATGTTTCTACTCTAAAGAGGGCAATTTAATTATTCCATACAGTACTGGCTTAGTAACCTTGAATTCAATACTGCTCTCGTTAACTGTCAGTTCTTACTGGACTACTGTTTTTATTTTAAGTGAGTTGCCATATACGGCGAGTAGTATAGATCCGAATTAGCTATTGCTTGGTGCCTAATAGGATGGAATGATTAATTTAAATATAGCTTTTCGACAGGTTAGCGCCTCATAATTGATGTGAATACTAAGAAAAAATTTTAGGTAAAACTGTTTTTTTTTTTTCAAAATGGTTCAGAGAATTAACCGCTAACATTGGCTCTCCTAGAATTGGGAGACATTATTGATGACATAAGGATCTGAATTCTTAAAAAAAAGTATCACAAATAGGACTCTCAGAACGCACTATGTTAAAATATGCCACGACCTACACATGCCCGAAAGTTATCTTTCTAATTAAAGAAATTTTTTGTTGGAATATATTTTATCACAGGAAATTATATCAGTTTAAAGTTAAACAAAAACAATAAAAATAAAAATATGCTGTATTTGCGATCTTTAAACGTTTATCCTCGTTTATCCTTTTTTAAATGAAACTAAAAGATCAGTGCTGAGTGCTTTATCTCATTTTCTATATTCGTATGATAGAAAATGGTACTCAAAAACGAATATTATCGGATAATATAACAGAACAATAGCAAGTAAGGCAATAAAAAAAAACTACAGCAGGAACTAGTAGTGCCCGTCTTTCTCTCTGCCTCTCTGGATATTTTGCTATTTGTTATACGAAATCAAACACAAGACAAATAATATTTTCTTTTCTACTGCAGTTCTTGCTATTCTTTGCACATATGATTTTATAAATGAATGCAAATATTTTTACAGTTGATTGGCATTTAATAGAATTAAAACTTTGTCAACGTGTACTTACAAACAAACACTTACATTCCCATTGAAGTACAAATCGACAATGAAAATGTCAATGAATATGAATCATTTGCCGCCCACTTGAATGTCCTTTAATAAACGAGAACTAAAAATAACAATGAAATTTAACAATAGTCCTAAATAAACATAAATTTATGGTTTTTATTATACTCGAACATATTTTATAATAAATGAAAATACCAAAACAAAAAAACGATAGAAACAGTGATTTGTTTATATTGTAAAATACTCGTATAGCAGGGGAAAATTGGGAAAATTTTACCAGCAAACTAGTAAGGAAATTATCTTAATATAATTTAGGGGAAATATATTTTGTGGTCAATTTACTGTGATTTTAATAATTTTATGTAAATAGTAAATAAAAAAATTTATAGTTTTACTTTTGTATACAAATATATTATACGATTTTATTTCATACAGCGGAAAGGTAACTATATTTTCATTTCAAAATAGCTTTCATATTGATATGATGCAAATAACTAAAATTGTAACCAAAATTATAATTTAATATTAAAAATTATTATAACAAAGCAAAAAAAAATCATTACGTTATTAAAATATGTAAAAGAATTATTTTTTTTAAAGAAACGAAAAGGAGCAAATAAGAAATTATACTTTAGAAAATAATCCCTATAGCATATACTTAATATCCACTTTAAAAACACACATTTTTTTTTTAATTTTTTCAAACAATTACCTTTGAAAAATATTATTCTTTTTGAGAAAAAAGTATTAAGAATAAAAGTTGTATTGGTAATGTCCACTTCAATCGTGGCCCAAAGGTTGTCTGATGTAAACACGCTGTTTTTCTAACTCAAAATAAACCCAGCCAATAACGCCGGCAAATGTGCGCAGGCACACTTACACGAGTACTAATTTGTTTCATTCGTTGTTCATATCTGCCTCGTCAAGTATTCATTAAAAGCACTGTTGCCAACTTTTTCTTACAATTTCTTACCAAATTTGTACTGTAAAACGCCGGAAACTAATTGTTTTATTTAGCGGTAATTAACTTGAAAAAATAGCTAAAAATATACAAATTTAATTTAAATTCCATTATATTTAAATTAATTTAAATTTTAGAGCCATTTCTGTTCAGTAGGTAACGCCATTTAATTATAAAAAATTTAAAGGAAAGGATTATTCAGTTAATCGAAAGTTTGTCGCATTCTAGGCAAATTTTAAAGTAATTTGTATCTAATATAGGGACGATTTTTCGCTCCTGACTATTAAACCTTTCTCTAACAACAACCTCAAAATTTTTAGAAAACTTAGTTTCAATAAATAAGTCCAATCGACAAAACCCTGCTTAGTTCATTTTAAACACAGATCTGAATAAGAACTTGGAATGTTGAAAATAGTCACATAGTTTTTAAGAATCTATTGCCCTTAGGCTTTTTTGTTACAATGCAGTTATAATGAAATTCAAAATTGTACCTTAATTTTAAACGCGTAGTAATCCGCAAACCGGAAACTAAATGACAAGAACACCACTTACTTGCCTACCGGAGCACTTCCATATAAAGTTATTGTTTTGTTCACATCTCATTCTGGTGGAGTAATTCGTCTCATATAATTTTGAAAAAATAAGATTATTTTTGTGTTGATGCAATTTTTAAATGTGTTAATAAATAAAATGACACCTACCCCATATTCACCGTAGCAATCGATTTATTGTGAATAAAATTTTAACCCAGAGCTAGATATTTATCACTTATATCTTTTTTTAATTTGTAAAAATGGTACTAAATATCCTTTTGCTGAGAATTCGCGGTTAAAAAATAACCCTTTAGAAACCACCCATAAAAATTGACTTTCGGAAAAGAACCATGAAAAATATATGAAAAAATTAGATTAATCTAAATTACATTTTAAAAACTGCAGTACACTTAAAAAATCCCTTAAAACCCATTTTATTGAAGGTACTTAAAAAAACCTTAAAAATAACTACCATTTGAAAAAATTCCTTTATAAAACCTAACTAACTGAAAAAGTATCATTAGAAACAAACTTAAGAAAAGAAGCTTATAAAAAAAATTTTATTAAAATTACATTTAAAAAGTACCTTATATTTAGCTCTTTTAAACCTTAATTCAAAAGTAGTGAAACCTAAATGTGTGTTAGCTTGCATACAATCTTTATCCCTACTTGAACGACATCGTATAAGGATAGTGTGGGTCCCAGGGCATGATGGCATTCATGGAAACGAGATGGCCGATCAATGTGCGAGGAACGGTTCGAATCTGGATGTGACGGTTGCCCAAGGGGAAATCAATATCCCCTTGGCCGAAATATCTAACATACTAGGAGAATGGTCGCTAAAGGAAACGGCTCGCAGGTTGTCTATATTAACCACTTGCAGATTATCTAGAATTCTTTGGCCCTCAATTGATAAAAAAGGACAAAGGCACTACTGACCCTCGAGAAAAGCTCGTTAGCACTTCTGGTAGGTGTTATATCGGAACACTGTATGATTGGACGTATGTCGGAGCGTATGGGAATCTCTCGTGGAGGTTGCTGCAGAAGATGTATGGATGAGGAAAATGAGGAATCAGTTCAACACCTTCTCTGCGACTGCCCGGATCTTCAAGAGCGTAGGCTCAAATTTCTGGGTCAAAGATTCTTTCAGGACCTGGACTGTCTCAGGGATGTGACACTGAGTAGCCTATTAGGCTTTGTGAAAAGCTCCGGGTGGTTTACAAGAACCACGGTATTGGAGTTCTTTAGGGAATGGTGGGGGTTGATGATCGTTGGGGCATTACAATAGGCCTTATTGACCTCCGAGTGAACTCGCGTTTTTGCGGGCGGCCCGTTTCACCTAACCTAGTTCTATTAAAACGTGCCGTTTAAAATCGTACCATTAAAAAAGTATCATCTTAAAAAGTACTTTTTTATACAAAACTGGTTTTACACAAGCACCATTAAGGAAAGCATCTTTTAATGTATAACTCTTTAAAAGTAGTACATTTTAAAAATGTACTCTTTTCGACCCTATTCGGTCCTTAATCATATTATACATCCCTTTAGTAATTTACCACTACCACATTTTCCTTGAGTCTCCTGCTAACTCTAGCCATTACTCTCGACCGTAGAGATTGCTGACTGGTAACTGTTGACATTTTGAAAAAGTGAAATTTAAAAATGGTCATATTAAAAAGGTTTATTTTAAAATAATATATCTTTTAAATAGATCCTTTTAACGAGGCGCCTTATAAAATATTGTTTAAAACAGCATGTATAAGAGATAAGGTTTTTTAAAAAATATGTAGTTGTTAAAAATATTTTTTAGAAAAATTATTTTTATAAATATTTTGAACAAGTACTGGATTAGGATAGTGGAAATGGTATCTCCCATAAAAATTAAAAAATTATCATGTTAATACGTAAATTCTAAACAAAAAATGATTGGATGAAAACAGTTGGCATCGTACCTTGCTTATAAATTTAAACATTTTCGATGTGAGAATAGCGTGCGTTTTCAAGTGCAATTTTTTTTATCGTATTTTTAGTGATGGGTGTAGCAAAGCGCACTGGAAATAGCTAGTTGTTAATAAAACAAGATCATCTTCTTTGCCTTTGCAATTGTGGTTATTGTTCAATATGAACACTTAAATAAAATTATTTGCTTTATTTTCATTTTATTTTGCAACTTTTTCTCCCTGTTTTCAAACGCTTATTATTATGATTTTCAAACAATGGTTATGTAAATGTATGGATGATAAGCTTGTTACTTTTATTGCTGTTATTTTTTGTTTATATTTCTTTTATTTTTTAGCTTGATAATACATTTTTTTTATCAACTTGTTACAAGTTTCGCCTGTCAATGGAGCAACACAATCAACAGACAACAAAAGAGGCACAAACAACTGTTAAGGAATATTGTTGAGCCATTGTTGAATTTATGATTAATGTACAGTGGATGTAAAAAAGGAAGTCAAGGTTTTATTTACAATTGTTAATAAGCTTAAGTGGCTGTAATTAAACTGTTAAGTTTGCTTTGTCATTAAAAGCTAAATTATTTTGATTGATTTAATTTTCACTTGCTTCTGTACTGTTACTTTGTATTGTACAATTTATCGTATATATTTATTGTACATCTTTCATGAAATGTCAAAACAAATATGCTTCTAGAATAACAAGTTGTTTATTTGACATGAAAAATGACAAAAAAATCGCTCAGTGGAGCATTTATATTTATAATGTATATCGTTTTTGATTATAATGAAATGGTTGAAGTACTTTTTTTTGAGAGTGCTGTAAGTTTTAAAGGTGTTTTTATGATTATAATTTTAAATTTTAAGTTTTAAAAATTTAATTTAACAACATTGATTAATTAAAGCATGCAGATTCTTTAATTGTTTCTAATATTATTTAACAAAGAAAACACTTTTTGGCTATTTTAAGGACATAACAGTCAAAACCTCTTTTTCTATTTCAGTCAACGGCGACAGTTATTGAGCTTTAATTACGCAACTTTTATGGCTTGAAATGGAACGAACTTTTAAAATCGTTGGCTCAAAAAATTCTAAGATTTTCTGTAACTTCATAAATAAGTGAAATACGTCTAGGAACTAGCTCTTTTCCCCCCACAAATAAATTGCATTTTTATTGTAAAACGTTATGGGTGTTAATTAGTATAACATTAAATAACACAGGTCAACGATGAAAAAACTTTTTTACTTAAAATACCTTATTCTTATGTTTTTTAGGTTGCTGAATCCAAGTATAATGTTGAAAAAGGTGTATCACCCACCACTTATTCACAATTTATAGTTAAATATATGAAATTAAGCAATATTTTTTGAATTTTACAGCATTTTTATAGTTTTCAAATAACATTGAAAAAGTAGATCTAATGAACAAAACTGATGTTGGTAGCACTGCTGAAACAAATGTGAAACAGCTGATATTTTGTTTACTCTCTACCTAGCCTCACTAACAAGTTTCATGTACATGTGCTCAGAGCAATGTCTAGTCGCGGTTTTAAAAACTCTGTTAACAGTTTTCATACCCTTCACCACAGGTGGAAAGGGTATATATAAGTTTGTCATTCCGTGTGTAATTTCTACAATATTCATTTCCGACCCCATAAAGTATATATATTCTGGATCCTTATACATAGAGAAGCGATGTCCGTCTGTCCGTCCGTCCGTCCGTCTGTCCGTGTTAGTGTGGTAATGTCATTTGCCAAGGCACCAGAAGAGATACAAACAATTTAAGCACACCAATCTATCAGGCATAGTTTCGAAAATTTTGGTATTGCAATTCAGCAACATCGGATCATTCCTTTGGAGGCTACGGGCCAAAAACCACGCCCACCTATATTTTTTTTACGTTTTCTTTACGTTTTTTTTTTACATTTTTTTCGGCTTTAATGATTCTGTTTTGCCTTTTTTTGTCAAATAAATATTAGAGTGTGACAGGTAGATCGCGAGGAGTGCATACAGATCTCGGGGGATCAATAACCCCCTGCGAGGGGCGATTTTTGTTTGTTTTTAGATTAGTAGGGTTTTTCTGCTTTGATTTGTATTAGAGACCTTAATAGAAAGCAATACGCATAGAGGTAGCCAATGGACCCACAGGGTACCCACTGACAAATAGAAGCAGTTAAAACGACCCCCCATGTGTCAATATGATGAAATTTTTTTTTGTAAGGACTTCTTTTTGCTTTAGTCTGACCATTCTAACTCAATAGATTGGAGAAAGGTCCAAAATTTAACAAAAAAATTTCAATAAAATTTTTAAAAAAAAATTTTTTTAAAAATTTTTAAAAAAATTTTTTAAAAAAAAAATTTTTAATTTTTTTCAAAAATATTTACAAAAAAATTTACAAAGCATTTTCAAAAAGATATTTTACAGAAAAATATTAGAAAAAAAATTTTTTTAAAAAATGTTCCAAAAAATTTTCGAATAAAATTTTTAAAAAAATATTTTTACAAAAAATTTTTACACACAATTTTCGAAAAATTAAAACAAAAATTTCAATATTTCTTTGAAAATGAAAATTATGACTGTAACATAACATATATTTAATATTAAGAATATACATATGTATGTATGTGTGTATATAGAGTAACATATTTTTTTAAATGCGTTTGATTTTTTTTTAAATGCGATTGATTTTAAATAGATGAGATCTCTGTTTTAAAACCTAGGTGCATTTAACACATAGACATCATCAGGATACCGGGTAAAAACTGCCAAAAGTAAAATACACACGTTTATAGGTAAACGTTTTTTTTTTTTTTTTGAAGCCAGTATACGTCGTCAACTTAGGCTAATTTCTATTTTATTCAACAAAAGAAAATGTCACAAATTACATTATTATTGTAAACTACAAATTCATATACAAACAAAAAGTTTTGGAGGAGATATTTATAAGTTTTTGAAAAAGTTATTTAATTTTATAAAAGCAAAATAAGTATTTCTACAACAATGTCAGAGTTTACGATGTAGCGTCGGCTTCAATATCATTAAGTAGCTGACAACACGGCGACAATTGTAGCAAACGGAATTTGTTTTCATTTGTCTTCTATTTCTTTAACTCATGTATAATAATTTTTTCTTATACGACTTTATTTAAATAAAGAGTCAACAATATGGATAACGCTGTACATGTCTGTATAAATAAAATCACCGTGGTGAAGGGTATAGAAGATTCGGTACGGCCGAATATAGCACTTTTACTTGTTGTTATACTTGCCTTAGAAAATGGTCAAAAAAAGAGAAAAAACCCTTCAAATTTGCTGTTCCTATAATATGGAGGGAGCCAAAAAATCATTCTGATGACTGCTACTTTTGCAGTGTTGATATTAGTGGCCATAACTCTAAGAATAAGAAAGTAATAAGTTACCCTAACCTTCCGTCCGTCATCCAACCAGTAGGGTACGGTGTAGATTTGCCGGTCTCTGAACCACCAGAGGACTTAAATTCTCTTGAAACAGAAGATGAACGGTCGGAGTTAGATAAACAACACGATGAGGAATTTCAATGTGTTACAGAAAATGTAGAGCCTACATTGTTCACTCAAGTCGAGCTTAACGACTTAGTTAGGAAAAATCTGAACTGCTTGGCTCTAGGCTTAAACAAAAGAACTTGTTGGCGGCTGGAACCAGCATTCATGTGTATAGAAAGAGGGAACAGCAATTTTCAAAGTATTTTGAACAAGAGGGGGGTTTGGTGTACTGCTCAGACATTCCTGGTCTAATGAATGAGTTTGGAATTGAGTACAACAAGAAAGACTGGAGGTTGTTTATTGATTCATCCAAAACTAGATTGAAGGCTGTTTTACTACACAATGGTAACATGTATGCTTCTGTACCTGTCGGTAATTCTGTACACATGAAAGAGATCTACGAAAATCTAGAAATAGTGTTAAATAAAATAGGTTATTCTGCACATGATTGGATGATATGTGGTGATTTAAAATTAACCTGCATGCTACTTGGTCAGCAAGGTAGTTTTACCAAATTTCCATGTTTCCTGTGTAAATGGGACAGTAGAGCTAGAAATCAACATTGGTGTAGAATGAACTAGCCTGCTAGGAAGTCTTTAAAGCCTGGTGAGAAGAACATTCTACGCAAAAACCTTGTATTTCCCAAAAACGTGCTCCTACCACCATTGCATATTAAGTTAGGTCTCA